>JACXGK010003678.1:24586-37211 GCA_016801125.1 Novumbra hubbsi
TATATATATATATATGTACATCTGCACCTCAACTCCTTGGCGTTTCCCACTACGGATCGGGACATCGATTCAGTTCAGGAGTTGCTCCCTCGGTCGTGCGTTTGGATCCTCACCACCGCCCTGTTCAGGCACAACCCTTACAATCCCCTGCTGATTTTGTACGTTTGCCCTCTGACAAAGAAATGATCAGTCTATAATTTGAATGCTAAATTTATTTGAACATTGAGAGACAGAATAACAAAAAGAATATCCAGAAAAACGCAATTCAAATAAGTTATACATTGATTTGCATTTTACTCAGTGAAATAAGTATTTGATCCCCTATCAATCAGAAAGGTTTCTCGCTCCCAGTTGTCTTTTATACAGGTAACGAGCAGAAATTAGGAGCACTCTCTTAAAAGGAGTGCTCCTAATCTCAGCTTGTTACCTGTATAGAAGACACCTGTCCACATAAGCAATCAATCAATCAGATTCCAAACTCTCCACCATGGTCAAGACCAAAGAGCTGTCCAAAGATGTCAGCGACAAGATTGTACACCTACAAAAGGTTGGAATGGGCTACAAGACCATCGCCAAGCAGCTTGTGAGAAGTTTGCAACAGTTGTTGCGATTATTCCCAAATGGAAGAAACTGTCAGGGGTACTTCAGGAGGTAGAACACAAATGCTGAGGTGACCCGAAAACATAACCTTTATCGCTGCTCAAGAGAAAATGCTTGTAGGCAAAAACAAACAACAAACAAAAGAGCTGGTCGCAACTCAGGTTATTAGCAGGTGATACCAAACTTAAAGAAAACTCCAAATGCTCCAACAAAAACAGGTACAGGTGAAAAACAAGCTAGACTGATGGACTCCAATTCGCCAGAAACAAACAACAGTAACACTTGGCAATGATCCCACAAACACAAAACAAAAACTGAAAGAAACTGAGATTCCCCAATCAAAGACAACTGCAAAGAATATTCTTACTGCTGTTAGGTACGGGGATGAAAACCTGACCGATCATCAGACCTTACGCTGTTACCGTGGGCCCTGCTTTTCTCCTGGTGCAGCACAATGCATGTGGCCAGAGTGAGTAAGCAGGATGACAAAGGCATTGATGCCATTGACTGGCACTCACGTTCACCAGACCTAAATCCAGTTGAGAACCTCTGGGACATTTTTTATAAAGATGCTGATTAATGCTTGGATGCCAGCTACTTTAAATCTCGTTCACCAGGGGGTTTCATCTTTAAGAGGGGTAGACTAAAATGTTTTGTTTCTTAACAACTAGCCTATTACACGATATTTGTATATTCGCACTGTGAAAACAAAGCATTTGTCGTCTCTGCACACCATCCCAACTGGTTTAAAGGCTAGAATATGCTTTGGTCTTAGAGCATAATGAACCATTTCTCATGAGCATGTGCACATTTTGAGCATGTATGCTCCTTAACAGACGATTTGTGGGATGTCTTGATTCAACCGGCTGATGGCCCCCCCACGTGCCCGTTGACAAGGAGATTGACATGGGCAACTGCCTTTAATGGGTTAGAATGTATGGTTTAAAGTAACTTTATCCAATCACAGGTAATGACATTGTAATTGGATCATTACCACTACGATACTTGTTTTGTCTGAATCCTCTGGACACACTTCTTGCACACAAAGCATCAACTGAGTTCCTGTACACATTACCGTATTTTCCGCACTATAAGGCGCACCGGATTATAAGGCGCACCTTCAATGAATGACCTATTTTATAATTTTTTTCATATATAGGGCGCACCGGATTATAAGGCACATAAGATATTGCAGTCAAACGTTTGACTGGGTTTGCGTTATGCATCCACTAGATGTGCTAAAGGGAATGCAAACAAAACAGTCAGATAAAGTCAAACTTCATTAAGCGTTCTGACAACTCCGTTCACTCCCATGGTAACGTTGTTCAAACGTTAATGTGCATAATGTGCAGCCTTGCTCACTCTTCTCCCAAACGTGGAGAGGAACTTTACCTAAATTCATTAAACACGTACCGTAGTAAAAGAAACAGTCTGATACCACTAAATCAAACGTTAGAGCATACTCAACATTGTTCATTTACATATAAAACGTAAAGTTACATTTTTTCAGTTCAGTGGATCCATATATAAGGCGCTCCGGATTATAAGGCGCACTGTCGTTTTTTTTGAAAATTAAAGGCTTTTAAGTGCGCCTTATAGTGCGGAAAATACAGTAATTTTGGGCGTATTATGCAATATACGACTAACCCCCAAGATGCCTTATTGCTATTATAAACCAGTTACCAATGCAATTAAAGCCAGAAAAAGTGAAAAATCATGTCATACTCTTGGTATAAGGTATTGAACCACCAAGTTTATTTATTATATTTTGCACTTGGTAGCCTAAGGCAAGCCTTTTAAAAAAAAATTCTTAGGGGTTTACTAGTCGTTCTATAAAAGACACTAGAAGCCTAGTTATTTTATAGTAACTAATAACTATTCCAGTTGTTACTAGTAAATATTTTACATTTTAGATGCTTATTCTTTAGTAACTAGTCATCATTATTATTATTAATTTCTGTTCCATTTATACAAGAAACAACTGTACATTATTCCCATTGATGTTGCTCCTGGTTCTGTGCCATAGGTTTTATGGTTCTGTTGTAAATGTGTCTGTCATATTACTTTTTTAAATCCTAATGTGTCTTCTCATTTCAGACTCTTCACTTCCTGCTCCTATGTGTGTTTCCCCTGCTTGATTACATCTCCCGTTCTGGTTGGACTCACCTGTCACCTGTTAGCCCTGTGTGTCTTTCCCTGTCTCTGTGCCAGTTTGTCGCTACCTCTTGTGCGTCTCGTGCCACATTTTTGAATAACCCGTGATTTCGACCCTGCTCTGTTTCTCTGGACCTCTCCTTATCCTTTTTTCTTGGATTTGTTTTCCTTGGATTATCTGGACTCACCTTTTGTGTACCGAACCTTTAATTGTTATTACAAGAAGCAACACAAGGGGAGGGAGGGCGGGCGGCAGCTCGTCCGGGGGAGGTGGCGGCTCGTCCGGGGGAGGCAGCAGCGGCGGCTCGTCCGTGCTCTGGCGCCAGTGGTCTGCCTAGCAGTCCCTGGAGCGACAGCTGGTTGCCTACCAGGACCCGGGGCACCGGCGGTGCGACTAGCAGGCGCTTTGGCACGGGCTGCCTGTTTACCAGGCCCCAACCCTGGGTGCCTGGCTAGCCTGCTCCCCTCCCAGGGAGACAGGCGGGAGCCCGTGTTCAGCCCAGACAGGGACAGATACTCTGACTGCCTGGATCCCCCCTCAGGTACCAGCCACGGCACCCCAGGGAGCAACATAACACCCAGCATTTTTAACCCAGCAGTTTTTTAAGAAAACTGTGACTCAGGTACAACCCTGCAGTTGAGTCATTCAAATAACCCAGTATATTTTGAGTGCAATCAACTGCAAAAGGCTATGCTATGCTAAGTAAGGGAAAGCTAATAATAAAAGTGGGACATTATCTTTGAAATATTAATGTTGCTGTGATACCAGAGACAGGTTATTTGGGAAATGGCATGTCTGTGGTGGAATGTTAGGTTAGATTTAAAAATTGTTGTTACTGAAGCCATAGCAATACCCCTAGGAACATAGCAGGTTTGTGGGGACTATGGGCAATGAACTTGCAGACATTGAAATGTGTGTGTTGGCCTCCAGACAGCAGATGAAAATGTTTTGTGTTTTAATCCCAGAGAAACAAAAAACAAACAAAAAAGGTGAAACAAAAAAGAAATCCGTTGTTGAGCCTATGAGCAAAGCACCTAAAACCTAATTGCGCCTTTAAATTGTTCTGGATTTGAGTGTATGCATTCTTCTTTGTTTATTGTGCCATAAAAGCATTGCTAACGCTGAAGACGCATCTACTCCATGTAGAGATTCTTGTTGAGATTGGTTTGGTGGTATCACGGTCTTGGTGTGGGACGGAACCATATGCAGACATTTTTAAAGGAAAAGGTGAATTTAATTACACAACACAAAACAAACACGAACTGTACACAAAATGAAAGGTGATGGATTAAACCGCAAAAACGGATAACTAACAAACATAAAACAAACCGTGAATAAACTTACAGACGAAACATGTAGCGTATCCACTGTACAAAGGAACAAACAAATCAGGATCGTTAATGTTGGCGAGAAAGCACAAACAATAAACCACACCGAGTGTGGCTCAAAACCTAACTTAAGTAGGCTCCCCAATCAGAGGCAACTGGCAACAGCTGTCTCTGACTGAGGAGCCCACAACAGTGTCTGTGAGCCCCGAGGCACAGATATGGCCAGGGGCCCCCAGCCAGGACATGACAGGTGGGTTAAAACCTGACTGCCGAAATAACTGACTGATACCCTAATTATAACATTGTTTAAAATATCATTCCAGAGCTCCAGTTTTCACATCTGCAATAAAATCATCTTTATTATGGCAGTGGGGCTATTGAAATCTGATTGCTGGGTCACCAAACTGCCAATAAAAAAAAAGCTAGAAATAGACAGCTGTTGCCACTGCATGCATTCAGTAACTCGTATGTGATCTGAGCTGTGAGAACTGGACCTGGCTAGCACTATTAATTAGAACTGTACGGTGAGTCAGCGTCTGTGCTAAGGGACAATGAGGGATGACATTTGGAATTGGAGACATTTTAATGCTAATTAACTGTAGTTCAATGTATTTTGCTTGCTATGTTATTATGATATCTGAGTGAGAATGAGAAACACAATGAATGGAGTACCCTAAATGTTAGGACTTCTTGGCTCTATGGGCTCCTGTTGGCCTTCAGTGTGAAGATGTGTAGATAGCTGGCTACTGGTTACTGTAACAACATGAAGAAATAACATCTTCATATAACTGTTGGTGCACAACTGAATTTCCTCCTGGTCTGTTCTACCACTTTAGGGGGATAAAAAAAATGTGGGACCATTTTATTACTATAAACAACACGTGTGAAAATTTTAAGAAAGTTATGTTCATGTTTATATTCAACAACTAATGATTTATTTCTTCATTTATTTATATTTTTTAATAAGCGATATTGAAACCAACCATAGAGGGCTACTGCTAACAATGTAGCTTCTACTGAAAAAATGCCTGGCTAACACTAGGCACAAACCAGTAATCCTCTGTATCTAACCTTCAAGCTATACAAAAGGTACTAATTGGATAACCTTGATATGAAGGAAGAAGTTCCCACAACCATGATCAATGATCCATACAAAACAGTGTGCAATGGCTAATCTATCACTTATTACTGAGGGCAATTTGAGAAAACAGTCACATCTGCAACGTTTGAAGTACATTTTTGGAGTGAATTCAAGTGCTTCCTACCGCTTCTATACTTGGTTCCACAGCAGTTGAGCTGAGCCCAACTGCTGATCTAGGTCAAGGCACTTGTGTAGCCAATATAAACGTGTTGCAGCGATTTCCACTGCTTCACAACACATGCGCTAGCTCTCCTTGACAACCTTTTGAACCAAACCAAAGATACCAATGTGATTGTCCTATCGGTAAAATCTCAAGCCGCCTGTTACGTTGTTAACTCTGGTGCACATTTTGAATTATTTGTAATAATATTTCAGTAAGGAGATATGGTTTAATGGTAAGAGTTTCAGGGGCCCTATTTAACCAGGACATAGTCCTGATTATTTTACACTAGTTATCATGTAATTTCATTAAACGTAGCCCCACACAACCCATAGGCTTACCACTGAATAATTGTTTCAATGTTTTTAGGTCCTTGCTTTTTACGCATGAGATGTTTTCTGTAATGAGTTTTCCTATTAAGGTAGGAAAGAGAAGTGTATTTGTCTATTTTTCCGCATCCATATACACATAATACACACATTATAGACACACTATATACACATTGTATACACAAACACACATTGTATACACAAACACACATTGTATACACAAACACACATATACACGTTGTATACACAAACACACATTAATTTCCAGACCACATCCTGAATGATGGCAGCCCATTCTTGCATTATCAATGCTTGAGGTTTGTCAGAATGTATGGGTTTTTGTTTGACCACCAGCCTCTTAATGGTTGACTGCAAGTACTCAATGGAATTAGGGTCTGGTAAGTTTCCTGACCATGGATCCAAAATGTTGAGGTTTTGTTACCCAAGCCACTTTGTTATCACTTTTGCCTTATGGCAAGGTGCTCCGTTACACTGGAAAAGGCATTGTCTGTCACCAAACTGCTCTGGGAGGGTTGGGAGAAGTTGACCTCAGAGGATGTTTTGGTACCATTCTTTATTCATAGCTGCATTTTAAGGGAAAACGTGATTGAGCCCACTCCCTTGGTTAAGAAGCCACCCCACACATGAATGGGCTCAGGATGCTTTACGGTTGGCATAACAGAAGACTGAAGGGCTCATATCATATTTTCTTCTCCGGACAAGCATTTTTCAGAATGCCCTAAACAATTGGAAATGCAATGCATAAGGGAAAATGACTTTACCATAGTCTTCAGCAGTCCAATCCCTGTACCTTTTGCAGAATATCAGTCTGTCCCTGATGTTTTTCCTGGAGAGAAGTGGCTTCTTTGCTGCCTTACTTGACACCAGGCCATCCTCCAAAATTTCACCTCAGATGCCCTCACACCTCCCTGCTGCAATTGATGCACTCACACCTCCCTGCTGCAATTAAGCTCTGCATTGGGGGAGCCCCGATCCCACAGCTGAATCAACTTTAGGAGACAGTCCTTGCGGTTGCTGGAATTGCTTGGGCGCCCTGCAGCCTTCTTCACAACAATTGGACCTCTCTCCTTGTAGTTCTTGATGATCCGATAAATGGTAGATTTAGGTGCAATCTTACTAGCAGCTGAATTATTTTTAAACAAAGTTCACTGATGGTTCATACAGCCAGAACCAGTGTCGGACCCAGCTCTTTGGGGGCCCTAATCAAAATGTAATTTAGGGGCCGCCTCTCCCCTAGTAGTCTAAGGCTCACAAGCAATCCAGGGCCCCGTGGCGAGTGTAAATTTATAACTTATTTTAAATGTGTTTTTCTGGATTTTTTTGTTGTTATTCAGTCTCTCAATGTTCAAATAGACCTACCATTAAAATTATAGACTGATAATGTTTTGGTCAGTGGGCAAATGCACAATATCAGCAGGGGATGAAGTATTTTTTTCCTCCACTGTACGCAAAAAAAGTAGGACCCAAGGGTTCCTAACCAAACATTGCCCAAAACATCACACTGTCTTCACCGGCTTGCTTACTTCCCATAGTGAATCCTGGTGCTGTGTGTTCTTCAGGTAAGTGACACACACGCTCCTGGCCATCCAAAGGATGTAAACAAAACAGGAAACAGCCCTGCTTCTAACACATCATCTTTGAGGATAAAATGTTGACTTGCTGCCTAATATATCTCATTCACTGACAGGTGCCACGATGACAACATTATAAGTGTTATTCATTTCACCTGTATGTGGTCATAATGTTATGGCTGACCGGTGTATATAAACTATATATTTTATAAAAGCTACTAAATATCAGACTGTCAGTTAACAGGGGGAAGGACCCAAATGCTTGATGAGGAGCAAGAGAATAAACGGGATAGGTTAAAGCAGGCAAGACAGGGAGAAACAAAACACACAGAGAAAGCGAACAAAAAAAAACAATGGGAAAATCTAACGGAACAGCAAACACGCGCAGAAACAACTCTGAGCTAGGCGATAAGAAAACACACTGTAGTATGGACCAAACGTGACTAAGTAATAGTGTTGAACTGGCAAAGCAAAAGGTGAAATCAGGGGTTGAAATAGTGTGGTGCTGATGAGAGGATTTCTGGCATGTGTGCATAATGGGTAGGTGATTGACAA
Organism: Novumbra hubbsi; assembly: GCA_016801125.1. Classification (NCBI taxonomy): domain Eukaryota; kingdom Metazoa; phylum Chordata; class Actinopteri; order Esociformes; family Umbridae; genus Novumbra; species Novumbra hubbsi. Next base: position 32,447 of record JACXGK010003678.1, read on the forward strand.
TATGGGAAATGACATGCGTACATCCAGAGTGCTACCAGGTAAACAAAACAAACAGGGAAAAAATACAAACCCGGACCCAGACTAGGCCTGGGCTATGATACAAAAGGTTTAAGGTTTGGCTTCCCAGTTCTGCAACCAATTGGGTAAATGTCAGGTTTTTTTTCACAAATCCACCACAACTCCCTTCCAAACAGTCACTCTTAACTCTAATTGCACTCTATAACGTTAATTTAACATATGTTACAAATTCAGTTGACAAAGAATTATACTATCTTGTATATTCCAGCCTGGTGACTCAACAAAAACACAAACTTGTTAACAGTATGCACACAATCCATCCCCCAATGATGACTGTGATTCTGTGTACCATAAGCCTACCTCACAAACTGTCAGTGACCTCTGCTCAAAGTCCAATGATAATTTTCTGTGGAGGTTGCTAATCACATTGTTTTGGGGAGGCTCTGCCAATTCCCGTGACTTTGCAGGTCACAAGCATTTAGAATCTCTTTTGAGCAGCCACAAAGAGAGCTGTAAGCCAATCTCTGTCCTGCACAACAACAACTGGACTCATTTATAATAGATTATCTGGACTTGTGGGATTGTGTGCTTGCCCAAAGTGAGTTGCTAGATAGTGCTTTGTTGCTTAGAGGTTAGTTACATAATCACTGCCTATTGTGTCTTGCCTCTCTGTTTACTGTGTTGTTTAATTTTGTTTCATACACGATTTACAGTCTGTGGCTGTTATTAACACTTTATCTCCCAATGTGCCACTAACAATACTATTCCTTACATTCTGTTTTAGAACCACGTAATGTCAATCCAACTTGTGTGTGTGTGCCAATAAAGTTACCTTGTGTTCACCATTGCCCTCGAAATAAGGGAAGTGCAGCGGGACACAGATCATTTGTTAAGGCAGTCTCTTTCATTGGTGATGTACAGCCGTGGTCAAAAGTGTTGACACAAGTATTAATTTTCACAAAGTCTTTTTAGTTTTTATGACGGCAATCTGCATATACTCCAGAATTTCATGAAGAGTGATCAGATGATTTGCAATAAAAAAGAAATGCAATTGCAAACATGCATTGGGCAAAGCTGAAGTCACATTGTCAAAACTCTTCACACAGTCAATGAAACAGAAGTGTATGTGGACCAATCTGTGAATAATTTTTCATTGCTTTGACACAAAATGCATTCAATTACCACATTTTCCAAAATCCTTTTCTCGTTATTTCTCCACCACATGCAAAACTATATATTCAAAGCACGTTTGCATGTTTTTTCAAATGCTTATACACTGTTCCCAAAACTCTTTGAAACACATTCAAAACAGAATGATGGCAACTGATGTGCATTTCTGCAGTACCCCGATGGAAATATAGAAAATTTTAGCAGAATATTTAATAACACAACTGGTGGCAAATGAACTGTTGTACACTGTACCCATTGAAAGAAATGGTGAATGTGTGAAAGGATTCTCGGTATTAAAATGTCCAGGTAAGATGTCTGTTCAATAACCAAAAGAGCATATATACATATCTAAGCATAATATAACTCCTCTTTCCGATTGTTTGGGGCATCCGGAGAAATACTTGTCTGTAGAAGAAAATGTGAGCGCTACCATCAGTCTTGTGTCATGCCAACAGTAAAAAATCCTTAGACCATTCATGTGTGATGTTGCTTGTCAGCCAAGTTAGTGGGCTCACTCACATTTTCCCTAAGAATGCAGCCATGAATTGTAGGGGAATTTTGGTGTTTCACATTTCCACATAATGAATTCACTAAGGAATCAATTATGTAACCATCGTATTTTAGAAGTAACATTTTAATAATCATTAATATTTTGAAGCGCAGGTATTGATAAATAATGCTAGTGTCACGATTCAGGTGTGAGGCAGAACCAAACGCAGGCATTTTGAAAAGTAACAGTGAATTTAATCCAGAACAAAGAGACCAACTAACACGAACTGTAACGGTAAAGTAAAGGTGCTGTAAACAAGCAGCAAACAGAACTAAACAACTTACAAATAAACGTGCAGCGTATCCACATTGAACTGGAATAAACAAAAGACAAACCATGAACGTTGTGAAACACACAAACAATAAACCACACCTAGTGTGGTGCTAACTCAGCCTAAGTAGGCACCCCAATCAGAGGCAATTGAACACAGCTGCTCTGACTGGGGAGCCCACAGCGGCATAGAGAAGGCCAGAGGCCTCTCTAAGTGTCATGTCCTGACTGGGGACATGACAGCTAATCAATATCTATTCACAGAGTCAAGTATGCTGTAAATAATATTACAAGCACTGGGACACAGAGAACACTAAGGTAAAGTCATAAAATTCACCAGATGACACCATGATCTATCTCTTTTCGGTCAAGCTCTGGGTCTGTTTTCTGGGAATGCAGCTAATTTCTAGCTTGTCTGCCTGTAATTCTTCTTAGGCTTTTGGGGTCTCTCGAGGTCAGGGGCTCATGAGTTGCATTGTCTCCTGGGATTGCCTTTATGATGACGTTCATTCAAATCTATTTGACTCCAAATCCTCTGAAGTTCTTGCATCCTTTTGAGTTGGGAACTGAAGTATTTTCCACGACATAATAAAGAACAACCTCTGAGAGCAATTTCTCACAACCATCCAAGAACAGTTTAGTGACGAACAATGCTTTTCTCAGCATTATGGAGCAACTTGCCATAAGGCACAAGTGAAAACAAAGTGGGTCGGGGAACAAAACAACATTTTGGATCCATGGCCAGGAAACTCCCCAGACCTTAATCCTGTTGAGAACTTGTGGTCCATCCTCAGGAGGCAGGTGGACAAATAAAAACCCACACATTCTGACAATCTCAAAGCATTGATAATGCAAGAATGGGCTGCCATCAGTGAGGATGCAGAGAAGGCCCAGAAGTTAATTGACAGGAAGCCAGGGTGAATTGAGGTCTTGAAGAAGAATGGTCAAAACACCAAATATTGGCTCTTGGCTTGTACTTAATGTAATTGTCAATAATGGCTTGTAATTATACTTCATTATATCATAGTAACATCTGACAAAAATATCTAAAAACAGTGCGGCATCAAACTTTATGTAACCCAATACTGTCATTTTCTTAACTTTTAGCCACTGCTATAGGCATTAAGACAGTGAGCATGCAGTCAAACACTATTGACACTATACTGCAATTCAATCCACTTTACAAAACTATACAGGCATGTTGGTTTCCGTACATTGTGAGAAATATATGGACCACATGAGTCCTCGCTATTGGAGGAAAAAATATATATATACAGTGGAGGAAAAATATATTTAATCCCCTGATGATTTTGTACATTTGCCCACTGACAAAGAAATTATCAGTCTATAATTTTAATGGTAGGTTTATTTAAACAGTGGGAGACTGAATAACAACAAAACAAAATCCCTTTCTGCAGATTCATCTTTTATAGTATTTATGCAGTAATCTGTATCTAGACTTTATGCAACCTCAAGATGTTTGACTAGCAGGGCTGTACAAGTGAAGATAACTCCATAACTTTTAAGAAGACTTCTTCCTCGTTTTACATCAATGGGACCAAAATAGTCTACCCCGACATTGGTAAAATGTACTTTGTCAGGCAAAACTCTTTCCTTTGGCAAGCCTGCCATCTTTTGCTCACCAACCTTTCCTCTTTGATGTTTGCATATGACACACTCAGATATGATCTTTCTTGACGCTGAATTGGCTTTGATAATCCCATATATTTTCCTAAGGCAGCACAGCAAATGATTTTTCTCACCATACCCCAATCGTTGATGAAGGTCACGAAGAATGAGTATGGAAACCAAGGTCCTTAGATAAGATTACAGGATGTTTCCTCTGGGATTGATGTTTTCCTCAAACGGCCTCTAACTCTCAAGACTCTGTCTTCCAATACTGGATCTAATTTGAACAATAGCGATTCCTTCTTGAAACTTACAACACCAGTTGTAATTTCCTCTTTAAACCTTTGAGCTTGCACAAAACAAAATATTTTCTGCTTTGACATAGTCTTCATAATACAAACATTGCCAATTAAGTGTAGTTTTAAAGTTGTGCATTTCCTTGGCTGCTTGATTCATTTGACTTTCATGGTCCTATTCGTTGATGCAAACAGCAGCATTAATCTACTTTCTTGTCTTTCGCAGAAGTAGAAGACATTGCTTGATTCTGAGAACCCAGGTGGAAAAATAGTTGCTAAAACGGTTAGTGTTATTGTCTGTGTCAAAAACAATTATATTGACTTTAAGGTCTCTTGACATTTGGGTCATGTTATGGTAATAAAAGTAGATTTAATGCAGTAATGGATTATACACGGTATAATCCAGAAGTTACGTGAAGGTACTGAATCCTTTGTGTCTGCACCTGAAGTGGAATGTGTGCTGAGTAAAGCAGTGCCAAGCACAGAGGGTATCTGTTCCTTTGTGTTGTAGGGTATAAGTTTATGGTGGTCATGTGTTTGAAATGGTCAGCAATAACTAAGACGTCTGTTAATGAGTTAATGCCACTTGTGCATCTGTTCCCTTCTCGTGACCCCTTTGATGACCCTTTTATTACCCCTCTGATAAGCTAACTTGTGGCCCATTTAGGTTGGACCGGCCCCCTAAGGTGTCCTAGTCCCCTGAGGGGAATCTGGGAAAAGAGACTTCCCTTCAGTATAACCTAATAGATAATAGTTAACTAAGTGAACATGTGTTGTTAATAAAGAACTGTTGTGCATTGTCTTGACACACCCCTAGACTATAAGTATGGTA
>JACXGK010003679.1:0-43302 GCA_016801125.1 Novumbra hubbsi
CAGTGTTTTATCAGTATATGTAGAGAACTGTATCAGTGTTTTATCAGTATATGTAGAGAACTGTATCAGTGTTTTATCAGTATATGTAGAGAACTGTATCAGTGTTTTATCAGTATATGTAGAGAACTGTATCAGTGTTTTATCAGTATATGTAGAGAACTGTATCAGTGTTTTATCAGTATATGTAGAGAACTGTATCGGTGTTTTATCTGTGGAGATTCGGCTGCCTATAGGGTTGACAACACAAGAAGCCTCTCTTATCTAAGCCCTGGTCTGGGTTCGGTCAATAGCCACAGCTCCTCTGCTCTCCTCCCTTCTGCTGGTGCCTTCTACCTCTCCACCCCTTTCTCCACCCCTTTCTCCACCCCTTTCTGCACCCCCATCCCCAGCCCGGGGTGATCGGCTGTGGTCCATCATGTGTGCGCGTGGGTGGTGTTTGTCACCCGTTCCCTCATGTGTGTAATGCTTAAAAAGCACGGCTGATTGTAAAACGGACGATGTTGTGTCAGGCCTGCGGAGGTGGTTTTCATTGCTGTCGCTGTTGTTTACATTCGGCGGGACAGGGAGAGCGGACGATGCTGACCGAGGGTGCTGGCCACTGCACTGGGGGTGGGCGGTGCTTGAGGGGTTGGAGCTCGGAGGGTTTAATTAGTTCGTGTGAGGTTGCGACCAGGCGACTGAGCATTGTGTGCTGGAAGATGAGTGACCGTAACGATTGGGTCAATTTCATAATGATTGAGAAAAGTGTGTGTTGTGGAGGTAAATGGAGATATACACCACCCAATTACGCTGTGTGTGTGTGTGTGTGTTTCGTGAATGTGTGTCTTTTGATAATTTATTTCTCTGCTTGGTAATCTGTGAGAAACTTTTAGCCACAGGAATGACTAGAATATAAATGAATTTGATGTAAATCATAAACAATTGATTTTTCATTATAAAACACTTTCTCCTATTTAAAAATTGTGGTTCAGCATAATTTGTTATACAAGCTACCACAGTGAACTACTGAGAGTGCCACCAAGGTTTGTGGGAAAATATGATCCATTTTATTGTTTAAGACATGTGCACACTCACCATTAAAGCAATAAGGAGTGTGCAAATGAAAAACTATTAAGGAGGATGTTGGGGAGGTTTGAGAAGGGAGAAGGTGGACTGTGGTTGGAGGGAGGGATTCTAACTTATCTAAGAGAGGGAGAGAGACATCTGGAATCCTTCCAGCCAACATTGCTGCTGTTGATGTTGTTGTTGATGTTGCTGTTCTATATAAATTACACCAGCGATCACGTCCGCGGCCACAATGATACCAATTAAACTGAAGAAAACAAAATGTATTCTAACGTCTCTATCCAAAAGAATCCTCCTTGCTTTTTCTTTTACTCGTCTGGTTGCTGTTGTTTATTAGGGTCTCTTTCATCCCCACGGCCTAATCTTACAAGTCCTTGAAAGACAAGAGGAATGTAATGTGGACGGCCGTAGAACCGACGCCTAATTAAGTCTATGTCGAAATGGGAGATTTTACAGCTGGTTACGGAGAGTTACAATCAATGGGATTCTACCCAGCTTGTCTTAAAGTCTTGTATCAAACTGCTCACTGGGTTCCTCCGCACCACACAGTTCTACATTCAGATTGGCCAGAAGGTACCAGGAGACGTTTACCATTTAACAACGAGGGACGAGAGATCAGCCACCACCCCTTCTTCACTGTTCCACCTAACAGGTGCACACACCTCCATCACACACACCTAAATCACACACCCAATTGCCAAACACACAGAAACATGCAGACATGCAGACGAAAAGAAACGCACACGTCTTTGTAGGCAGAAGCCACCAGGAGTTGACGATGGTTCAAGCTAATTTACTAAATAAGATATAGCAGAAGCTTATGTTTAAGGCCCATTCTGTCAAATGTAAGGCCTTTAACACACACCATAGGCCATGTCCCTAATAGTCTACTGGAATGTCAACAGTAACACACTATAGATGGTAAAAAGATGCCCATAACAGGGTTCTCCAGCATAAGCGTAGAGGAGAATGTAACTGAATTTGTTGTATACCTATTGCATACCCATCTGTATGCCTGGCATATTCACTGTACTGGAAAAATACTAAAATGGAGACATTTTGCCTTTCAAGTGTTCACTGCAAATATTTTTTTCGCCAATGGCCTGGATATATGTGGTTTCCTGTCTAGATCCATGGAAATTGCCTGTGAGAATCACAGCTTGCAGGCCAGAACTGTTATTGGATATCAGGGGTCCAATCTGGCCCGCAGGTGGTTTGAGAAAAAAAATCCAAATCATAATGATAATAACAAATGTTAACCCCATGGGAGTCGGTTTGAAATCAACTGTTTTTCACAGTTTGTGTTGTTTCACAGGGAATGTTACACTAAATAATCTGCCTGAAGCAATAGTACTGGAAACAAGTGTCACATCAATTGAAAGCAGGCAACGTTAAGTGTGTTCAGCGGTGACTTTCACTCGCTTTCTGAGATCAGATTTCCCCACAATTAGCCGTCTCACAAATTGCTTGAGATTATACCATTGGGCTGCAAAGTAAAAACTGCCTGAGTCTCACTCGGTGTGTGTAGCACGGAGGAGCTGAGATGCACACAAGCTTCAGAGGAACCACTTTTAAAGAAGGGATTACATGACTGAAAATAATAATATTGTAAAATAAATGTCTAGAGAACGAATACATTTGAATATATTTCTTATTTTAAAAAGACCTTTCAACATTGATTTACATAAGAAGAGAACTCACAGGGAGAAGATTTGTGAGCATAACAATTATTACTAATGTTATTATCTGGGGGGTATGCTTTAAAAATAATATTGCCCGCTAATCATTACAAAACTATCAGAGCTATAATAATTACAATATAAGTTATTGGGGAGTATTAACATTTTCTAAAACAATCAATCAATGTTGATTGCTTTGATCCGGACCTTGTTGAAGGCTGAACGTGTTTTCTACAATCTTGTTCCCTCACTGGTTAGATATGTGCAGTCTGTAACAACCAGTCTAAGTTGGAAAATAACTTTTCATAACTTGTTTTACAGTTTATATTAACATCCGTTGTTTACTTACTTTTTCCTCATCTTGATTCAGTAACTTACTAGCAAATCAAGCTGGCATAAAAAGCCAGTTGGATGGAGAACACTGTCTTGCAGTTACCCAGCTCCTACTTATACTGATCACATATAAATCACTACAACCCCTTTGAGCTAAATCCGGAAGACACAAGCAATGTAACTGGCTATACAGCCAATATGTATTACTCAACACAGCCAATATTTATTACTCTTTTCATATCTTTGTTGTACCACTGAATTAATTTGCCATGGAAACCACAGTTTAATGACGCTAGGGGGAGTTGCGATTCATCTCTGTTGTGGTGTTCCCCATTGAATTTGATATAACCTGGACTTTCTTCCGAAACTTGTCTGTCTGTTCTTGTTCTGAGAATGTAAGGCTACCTTCATATGTCAAGCTTGGTGGAGGCAATGTGATGGTCTGGGTGATTTACTGGCTGTGAAGTGTGAGATTTGCACAGGGTGAAATGGATCTTGAAGTAGTTATGCTATCTCTACATTTCACAACACTGCTGCCATACCTTGCAGACAAAGGACATTAACCTAAAGTGGAAATGGGGTGGTCAGCACCGTCAATGGATCTCAACCTTATTGAGCTGTTGTGGGAGCATCTTAACCATATGATATGTAAGAAGTGCTTCAGGAAGCATGGAGGGACTTTTCAGATTAATTTAACATTTTGACAACTGGAATTCCAAGGGTCTGCAAGAATGTAATTTCTGAAAATTTTAGATTTTTTGACATAGCAAAGTTTGAAGGACACAATTATTATTTACATAAAAAATCATTATTTCTAACCTTGTCAATGACTATATTTCTTATTCAAACTAATTTAATTTGTTTTCAAGGAAAACAAGGTCACTTCTAAGTGACCGGAAACGTTTGAACGATAGTGTATGATATGACGTCAGCCTCGGTAATAAAACACCTGAGAGATTTGAAGGGCGCTATCATGAAATAGTAATGCTCACCAGATGATTTACATATTTCTCAACCTGATATCACCATAGCAACTTGTTGTGCAACCAGCAGGTCTGCCTTTTACGATAGAAGATCTAACAGCCCGAGGGGTTGAAATGGCTGAGAGGTGGCGAGGACAGTGAGAAAGAAAAGAGAGGAGAGGTAGAAAGTGAAGAGAGATTGGAGAGGGGACGGGAAGACAGGAAGAACAGAGAGGACAGTGAGGATAGAAAAAGAGGAGAAGCCCGGTCAGAGAATGAGGAGAGGTGGAGAGAATGAGATGGGCGGTGGAAAAGTGGTAACAATTTGTAAGGCATAGACCCCTGGGTTAACCACTAAGTATATTCCCATCTTCCTTTCTTTCTCCCTGTCTCTATTTAGCTGCATGTCTTGATCAATTATTCCCCCTGTGTTATTTCTGGTTTTTGTATTTTCTATTAACATATTTTCCCCATCCTTTACCTTCTATCCATCTGTTTTGAATGTGTGGCTGTCTCTCTTGTGTCTCGGTCCTATCTTACACAGATACGCCTGTTGGAGCTCAAATACCCCTAAGGTCTGTTGAAGAACATAAGTAAACATAGAACTAAGTATATGCTGCTGTTCGTCACATCGATTTCATTTGCCATTTCTATAAAACCATTTTTTTGTTGGCCACTTGTATTCCCCTGAGTGTGCAGGGGAACACACGCATGCACACACACACACTCACATTCTCTGAGGTACTTTATTACTGTAATTCAAGTTCTAGTCTATTTCACATGGCAACTCACTACATACATCCAGAGGTGTGTGAGTGAGACTAAGAAGTGTTTCTTTCTGTTTTTCTATCTAGGCATAATGTGTCTATTTTCATGTTTTGTTGTATGTGTGTGTGTGTGTGTCTGTGTTTCCTTGTGTGTAGGTGTTCTGTGTTTCTGCCAGCCAGCACTGATTCTGAAGGCCAAAGTTCTGCAGAGTGACAAACAGAGAAAAGATGATGAAGAAGAAGAGAGAGTGAAGAAGAGAGATGGTGTTAAGGAAGAGGACAGACCGGCTCAGACCAGTTGTCCCTAAAACAGATCAGATGATCCCCACACCAGTTCCTCTCTGTCCCCACCCTGGTCCCCACAGACTCAGTTATCACTTAGACAACACCAATGTTGTGCCCTTGAATTCATCCGTATGCCCTGAATCCATTCATCAAGTTGCTTTTTAATTGAGCCTACTGACGGACTGTTTGCAATGCCGTGTGCAACATACATGGCCCGGGTCTAAAGTGACATGTGCTGCATGAGAAATAAGGTGCCATTTTGGGATGCAACTGTAATAGCTTCATTAGCCTTGTGATTAGAGGAGGAAAAAGAGGAGGAAAAAAAGAATGTCAGCCGGCGTGAAAGATACGCTCATTACGAGGCGATGTTGTGACACGGAGGAGCTTGTCATGCTGATTCATTTAGAAAGAAATCTCCCACTATGTACGCACAGACAACCCGTACAGAGAGAACACTCACTTTATCTCTGTGTCACCAAATGAACCCTTGTACTTTTAACAGCGCACTCATCTTTGGACTTAGGATTCTAGTCACAAAAGGGCACTAGAAAGGTGATAGGGTTTCATTTTGGGCATACATTGTGACAATTCCCCTTTGGGTGATCTACTGCACGGATGCTTTTAGTCTGGGAAAAAGCTTATTGATCTGGTTCTAGGAAACTGGCTTCTAATAAGGTATTTAATCAGCCTTTACGTAAACGAGGAAGTCCCACTTAAATCACACATATCTCATTGGTACTTCCTAAGTCCTGGCTGAGATTCAGAGCCACTTCAGAACTATTTTGCTCTAGAGAAAAGTACAGGATGTTAATGGAATGTCTAGTGAAGACTAACAGTGCTTACAAATGCAGCATCATTGGTTTGCTCTGCATTTGAGCACTACACAGGTATCAGGTTCTACAACAGCAGTGGGAAGTAGAATAAAGATGTGTTAGCTTGGGAAGTGTTAGGGTTGCTTTAAAGAGGACATCTATTGAGTTTTGTGGCTGAAACATCCTTCTTCCTTTCTTTTGTTTGACTCATTCCATCATTCAGCCTCTCATTCTCTCTTGTTCTGACTCTCCATCTCTCTCACCCTCCGTCTCTTTGTCTTCCTGTTTCTCAGTGAAACTACAATCAAATTGCTTTAATTTGGTAAATTGGAATGATGATGTCCTGGGTACATGCGGGTGAAAATTGTTAATTTCCGATATAAACGTAAAATGATAATGAGGAGTGTCAACAGGACAATTAGTACAACAACACTTAAATTATATACAAATCCGTTTCCAGATACTTTGGGATGCTGTGTTAAACGGAACTAAAATCTGAATGTAAAGATGAGTACATTATTTTATCCCTATAGTCAATTAAAAATATTGAAAACATTTTGAAACAGAAAAAAGTTTTTCTTTGACAAATATATGGTCACTTTTAATTTAATGCCAGCAACATGTTTCAAAAGAGCTGGGACAGGGGCATCCCAAAACTGGGAAAAAAGTTGTGTGTGTGAGTGCTAGGGCAAAAACTAAAATGTGCACACCTTTGGGTCCCGAGGTTGCCCTCAGGTAGCACTGCATTAAAAACAGACCTGATTCTATTGTGGAAATCACTGCATGGGCTCATGAACAATTCCGAAAACCCTTGTCTGTGAACACAAGTTAAAACTCATGCAAAGAAGAAAACATACGGTATGCCGCATTCTCTAGGCCTGGGCTTATTTCAGATGGACTGAGGCCAAGTGGAAAATTGTCCTGTGGTCTGACAAAACGACATTTTCAATTATTTTCAGGAATCATGGATGCGGTGTTCTCTAGGGTAAAAAGGAAAGTGATTGTTATCAGTGCAATGTTCAAAAGACAACATCTGTGATGGTATGGGGGTACATTAGTGCACATGTCATGACTTGCACATCTGTGAAGGCCCCATTAATGCTGAATAATATTTACAAGTAAACAAGGACTTTATTAAGATTGCAGCATTTGTTGCTCCATCAATAGGAAATGTATGAGCAACGACTGCTATCATCCAGACAACATTGTTTTTTTCAGCAAGAAAATGCCAAACCACCAACATGCACTAACAGCATGAGTCCATAGTAAAAGAGTTAATGTGCTAAACTGGTCTGCCTGCAATCCAGACCTGTCACCCATTGAAAACATTTGGCGCATTATGAAACAAAAAAATACAACAAAGGAGGCCCAGGAGAACTTTTGAGCAGCTGAAATCCTATGTGATGCAAGAACAGAAAAAGGTTAAGAGGGTAGTTCCACAACAAGTATGCAAATATGTGGTAAATATGGGTCGTCATTTAGCCTCCACAATCGGTTGACGCAAAGTTGCGTCAAAAATAGCCCGTTCCATTTTTATTCAGATATTTCTATTCTATTCTCCAGATTGGTTAAAGATAGATGCCTACGGGTCTTTACATCTTGTAGGCGACAGTCATGGGCACAGAATGACATGTCGTTTATGTAAGTAGAAGCCTTCCATATCTTGACTCGACTCGACTTACGCAAATTTGCGTCAAAATGCGCACCTGTTAAATTTCCATTCATATCTCCGGAATTATTTAATATAGAAGTCTCCAATTACAAATAACGACATGTCATTTGTGTATTTCTGTAAAGTAGAAACCTTCCAAATTTCGACCACAGAAACACTGTTTTTCATGATTGCATAAAAAAACTAGACAGTTTTTCAGGGGTTAATCTGATCTGATCAGAATTTAATCTCATTTTTGATTTTTGTATGAAATGAGCCATCACACTGATATAGGGATCCAAAATTGACATTGGCATTATTTTTTGAAAAAATAATGCAGATTACTTGTATATTATGCTACATTTTCAAACATAATTTTTTTTTGGGGGGGGGGTTTAACCCCTGGGAATGTCCATATGTGACATAATCAGCCTTACCTGTTGGAGAATACGTTGAGTTCTCAATAAAAATAACTACATGTCAACATACGTTTTTTGTATTCTCTTCACACATTTTCACTAATATACTCATTAAGTCTTCTCAAACAATGTTAAATATTCATCCTTCTTCAAGTTATGGGTTTTCTGAATCCAAAATACAAAGGACATCATTCTACACTAAAGGATGACCTCCTGAGAGGTCAAAAGGTCCAGGTTTTGCCAGGCGTATTTTGGGGTCCCAAATGACCCAAAGACCTTTAAGGGTTAAAAAAGCAATGTGAAATTATGTACTTTTCATTCTTATTCGTGCTTATGAATTTACCATTGAAAGCTGACAATTTAAATGATTGCAAGTTAAGGATTTAAGTGAGAACAGAAAGAAGGGGGACGATACAAGGTTTGTGCAAGCTTTCACCTTGCCGACACACACTGCAGAAGCTTCCGCACACTCCAGTCGGTGCTTGCCAAACCAAATTTTTTTTTTCTCCATTATGCACGCGGTACGCTTATCATTCCCAAACTTGATATTGCTTGGTAATGATATTAGAGAGGGAACTGGATTGCTCTGTTTTCTTAATGGCTTTCTTATTTTTAGACATCTAGCTAATTCTCCCACGCATTTATCGTTTGTGGCTTTTCGCTGGACGTGTAGGAGAAGTAGAAGAACTGTAGGAGAACTCTGAACTCTATGCATGCTGGGTCCCACTGGAGGGGCTGTTTGTTCAGTGAAATCATGTTTTGCAAGTGAACTCTACACCTTGTTTCCATGGCGTATAATTGCATCCTTTGTCTTTCAAATTATTCACTGCCTCATTTATCTGTCTAGTTGAGCTACTTGTGTACATGTTAAATAACACTTCAAAACGTTGGTCGGATTTCCTAAGATCGGGATTTTCTTCTGGGAAATCCATGTTTTTGTCCAATAGGGTTTAGATCCACGGTTGACATCTAGCTGAACTTCTTTAGCAGCTTCAGGCTCTGCTGTAGGCCGTTGGCTGTGGACAACAGCAAGCACAGGTCATCTAAGAGCAGGTATTTAACCTGTGAAGTGTGGAGGCCAACTCCATGGGCTCCAATTCATTAATGTACATGTTTAAGGGTACAGGGCTGTATTTCAAACCCTGGCAATGGCACTGAACCTGGACAAATCTGGCCAATTTTAATGCCTGGTATTGATTTGATTATGTCATACATTCTACACCCTACACAACTATCAATAACTTTTTGTAAGAGTCTACAGTGTCTTTGGAAAGTATTCAAACCCCTTTACTTTCTCCACATTTTGTCACAGTCCACCAAATTTAATATATTGAACATAATATAAGAAGGCACACAGTGTTTATATTAGGACCTACACTTCAAAGTCCATGTCATAGCATCAGATAGAATTGTGTCGAGGCTTATAAACAAATCCATCCAAGTTTTTGCAACTTAGTGGGCGAGGAATGGATGGTTATTGATATGAGATGTTAAAGACTTCACAGTGAATGAACTGAGATAGAAAAAGTAAATGTTTGTTATGTCTCTGCAAAGGAACAATATATATATTATTTTTGTTCACTTTTAACCAAATATGAGAACTATCAATGTTGATGGATCAATTTGACTTTGTAAATCCAATTTGTATCAAGTTGTCAGGGTTGTATCTTGAAATACACATTCTACCCATTCCACCCTGCCTTGCCTACCCCCTATCGAAAGGAGCTAGATATGTAAACCCAAGGAATGTTAGAGACTGGCAGATAAGTGAATGACATCAAAACCCATGTAAGCTCTGGAGTAGGACACACCCTCTGGAGTAGGACACACCCTCTGGAGTAGGACACACCCTCTGGAGTAGGACACACCTTCTGGAGTAGGACACATCCCCTGGAGAAGGACACACCCTCTGGAGTAGGACACACCTTCTGGAGTAGGACACACCCTCTGGAGTAGGACACACCTTCTGGAGTAGGACACACCCTCTGGAGTAGGACACACCCTCTGGAGTAGGACACACCCTCTGGAGCAGGACACACCCTCTGGAGCAGGACACACCCTCTGAAGCAGGACACACCCTGGAGCAGGACACACCCTCTGGAGCAGGACACACCCTCTGAAGCAGGACACACCCTGGAGCAGGACACACCCTCTGAAGCAGGACACACCCTGGAGCAGGACACACCCCCTGGAGCAGGACACACCCTCTGGAGCAGGACACACCCTCTGGTGATGCTGGAGTCGTCGAAGGGTTTCCTCTGTGCTACTCTGCTGACCAAGCATGCCTAGTCACCCTTGATGTTCTCACGTTGGTGCCAATGTGAATAATGAAGTGGCCTTGCGTGCCAACGTAAGGCTGGGTTACCATGTGGAGTGCATCCTGCTTTTTGGGCACCGTGTCTTGGACTGCTTGTGGTTAAGTATTGTGGGAGTCTCCAGCTGCTTTCTGGGAGTATCTTGTCTGTTGTCTGTGCTGCAGTTCCCACTGGATGACAGGGAGCTCGCACCCTCATCAATGACAGCTTTAACTGCTTAAGCCCTCTCCTCATGTTCATTTTTACCCCCCTAACACTGTGGTAAAGTACTCCTGGACAGAGTTCTACAGCAACCGCAAAGGTTGGTCAAACATTTTTGAGATGCTAGTTCCCTGCTAGTATTTGCCCCAAAGTGTTGTCATCATCCAACAATATATGACAAAGGACTACGGCTATGAAAACAGATGTTAAGCCTTGACCTTGCGTGCAGAAAGCGGAGGTCACAGGGGCAGCGGTCTAATTGGGAATGCAAGCTATTTGCTTCGCCTTTCCCCGATATATTCCCTTGAAACATATGCTTACCTGCAGACAAAATAGAAGAGGTACAACCCCTGATCAAAGTTGAAAAAAGGACTTCTCTCTCACCTCTGCTTTCTGCATCATGGAATCATGGCATAAATTGCTCCAATCCTGGTGCCGAGATGGAATTGGCTGTACTGGGCTTATCACAGCCTGGAAACAATGCAATACATCCAAGGGTAGCGGAGGGATTTTATATCAAGGTTAGTGCAAGGATGTCACTTAATGGTCCATATGCTGCTCTCCTGACCTATAATCTATTTTCACTCACTATAAACTCCTCTATTCACCTAGCAAATTCAGCTCAGTCATCGTGTCTTAGGTTAACATATCTGAATACAGTATGCTCCATGAATGCAATAGCTAATGGCCCATCAGATTGGTTTTACAATTTCATTTAAAACTTGCAGACCTTAAACAAGATCTTCTTCACTTGATGACATCAAACAACTTGTTCCTGCAAACTTTGTTCGGTCTCATAAAACAGACGATGAAGTTCCATACAGACTTCAACTAGCTAGTGGCCCGACCCAGTTCAATATGTCCCCCCACCTTTTCCCCTTGATGTTGAGCACTCAGCTGTGGGCTCAGCTCATCATCAATTCTTCTAATTCCCAGCGTCCCACAACTCCAACCGTCTCAGATGATCAACATCACAGGGACCACTACGAAGGTTCATCAGCAGGCATACCGCTTGCAGCAGCCAAATCTCCTAGTCAATATTGATTCAGTATTTCACGTCGATTGTAAGGTCCATCCTTACCTCTTCAATCACTGTCTTGTTTGGGTCTTTGTCTGCCCTCTACAGAGGGCGTCTGTGACATGTTGTTTGGCCCTCAGAAAGGTTTATTGAGTACCACAGCCAAAGTTCTAAATGACTCCAGGGCAAGGATGTGTCTTGACAAGATCACTGACCCTTCACACCTAGCTCACTAACGTTTCCAAATTTTCCCTACAGCAAGTGAAGGGAAGGCAGGTGCTTTGGCCACCAGCAACCAAGGCTCTGTCCCATGGAGACTTAGACCAAGTTTGATGCCCACTCCCAGACACTTCAGCACGTTGCATCCTGTCCACAAGCCGATGCATTAAGCCGAGTTCAATTAATGTGTAAATGTATTCCAATTAAGGTGATTCTAGCAATTAACTTTGGTCTGTTTATTTACATGATGTGAATCATTCCGTTTGATTCTTTAGTTCTGTAATTTGATTACATGCAGTTTTATGTATTATGTATTAGGTTGAACTTACTCTGAAGTGCCCATAAGATAAGGAGGTAATGTTGTTGTTGTTGTTGTTGTCTATTTAGTGGTTACAACCAATTATTATTTTCCAGGCAATTCTACTTAGACCCAAAATAATTTCCTATATATCTTCAAAGTTACTGTTTTGTCTTGCAAGGCTGCCAGGGACAATCCAGGAACAGGTCTAGCTATGATCAGATCTCCACAAATGGGGACTGTGACTGTCTCTGAAAACACGGCATCTTGTTGCCTTATCTTGAAATCCCCCAAATGAGTCCGTAGCTGTTGTTGTGCGTGGCTACTCACTGTGGCAATGTTTTGTGGTCTTTTTTTATTTATCCATATTTTTCCCTCTCATTCTATATCCTCTATCTCTCCCTGAGCTGTGGAGATTAAACAGGAAAAGCCCTCCGTCGTGGCCTAGAGCCAGACCACAAGCTGTTGATGTCGCTACCATGTGGGCCAGAGATGAGAAGAACCCCCCCTGTTTGATCGATCATGTCTACCAGTCGGCTTCAGAGAGGGGGGACCAGAGGAGTTTAGGAGAACATGTGAGGAGGAGAGAAAACACAATAAAAGGAATGACGTGTTGGGAAAAAGGGGAGATGTAAAGGGTTGGAGAGGTGCAGACGGCAGGCCACCAGGAGAGAAGAAAGAGGAAGACTGAGGGGGGAGGTTGAATATCGTAGAGCCCAGAGTAGGAGAGTGTGGATCTGGAGGATGGGAATCTGACACAGGAGACGACTCTGATCCCACTGGCTGTGTTGATCCCTTAAACGTATTCTCCTTGCTGCTGCGTACCGGCTTGGATGGTGCTTTGATTGATGTATGTACCTTTTTAAACAACCTGTCTGCCGCCTAGACATTGGGGAAAATGTCTCCCGCAACACATGGACAAACGTACGCAATGCATACACACACACACATACACACGTACAAACACAGATGATTCTCACACACAAACATTGATTCTAAGAGCATGAACACCGCTTTGCTGATTCAATGCATAGTCAAAGAATAGTGGTACGTTTGTTTATTACTGAATTTTTGTTCCATGCTTTAGTTCAAATCACCAGATTATCTGATGTATAATTCCAAGTCACATGTAAACGTTTTTACTCAATCCTTATTTAACCTATTGATCAAACCACTCAACTAGAATAGGAGATTATGCCAGTGTAATCTCCAATTACTACAGTCAGTGCTTGATATTGTGTGTACAATGTATTTTACATAAAATATATTTATTAACACTAACTGAAAAAAATAATAACAGATGAAGTACTTTTTTGTTCCTCTACCAATCACCAATCACTCACAATCAATCACCAATGATAGTCAGCCATGGTATAACGTGGGCCTTGTGAACATCCATTTCAGAACCTGACATGGTAGCTGATGCGGATCTACATTGGAGGTTTTTCATATTGGCTTTGGGTCGATTTTTTTCTTTGTTTTTAATCAGAGCTGTTTCTATTAGGTGAACGGAGCCATGGAAAATGACACACTGGAAGAGGTCTGAATGCCCATTGCCATGCTCCAAGTCATGCATATACTCGTTGTGATGACACTGACACTAACTACTGATACAATGAACTGTTCTCCCCGCCACTAAAACCCATCACGGGTCTGGCGATGAGCGGGCCTCATATCATCTTGTTAACCTACGTAATGCTTAGATTGCAATTTCAAATCATGATTATTGTTTTAGCAGTACATGTTTTGAAAAACCTGAGCTGCACACCTGCCCGTGAGATGTGTTTTTAGGCTATGAAAGAGAATGTGAATGGGACATTTCTTTATTCAGTCAAAAAGTTGGAATGCAGGACAGATCTGGACACATCTACTGTCTTACAACACTGCACCTATTTCTTTCCTTTCAAGAAAAGTTCAAAAGAAACTTTTTGAGTGAAGAACAAAAGGGTTGAAGGGTCATTTTTTCAGAGTTGTATATTTATTTTTCACATTTGGCAATGTTCTATGAAATGGAAGAAAACATAACAATAAAAGGTTAGGAACTCAGTTGTTATCTTGACCCAACCAAGAACAGCACCTGTAAAATCTTTCTACACTGCAAAACTAAAAGGGTGTCTGTTTTTGTTATTTGGGAATGTAGCTGCTAGATAGATCTGTAGAAAGTTTTTTCGTGAAACAAATGCTTGCAACGTTCAAATTTGAGGCTGCAGCCCAACCCAAGCCTTAATGAGGAGAGGGAGAGTACTTTGCCTTGTATAAATTAAAAGGGAAGAATCAATTTGAATATAATTACATTTTGTAGTGAATTGGGGAATTATAAAATGAACTTCTTATGAAATCTCACAGATGCTTTCTGCTGGCTGTGTTGATCAATGTCAGTTTTTACTCAAACTGACACAACAACGACTGACATTTAAACTGTAAGAAAAATGTATATTAATAGTAAGTGGAGTATTTACATTGTAACAAATGTTGTAACTACACATGTAACAATAAATGTGTGTTCCAGTATCATGCTTGTTATAAATAGGCAGGTTTTCGTAAATTCACCTTTTTTCATCCTAACATGAGTTAGTTTTCATAACTGACAACCGTCGTGGATGCACGGTTGTCAGTTATGTACCCATCAATGTGAATTGCTGCCAACACTTCCCTCTCAAAAAAAGGGGGAAGTTAAATTAAGTACTTGCCTGGGTTATAATGACTCAACCAACTTGGTTTAATAAAGTAAACCATCTGGGTTAGATAAAGTACCGCATCTGGGTTGACTAAAGTAGTGCATGTGAGTTAAATAAAGGAGGCCATTTTGGTTAAATAAGGTAGACCATCAAGTTAAATATACTATTGCATCTGGGTCGAATAAATTATTGAATATTGATTAAATCAAGGTGCCCTTTTCGGTTGCATAAAGTAAACCATCTGGGAAAAAATAAAGTTCACCGTCTGGGTTATATAAAGTAGACCACCTGGGTTAAATAAAGTAGACCACCTGAGGAATAATAATGTAGACCATATGTGTAAAACTTGACGTAAATGAATATGTAGGTAAACGTCAATTACACTATTTGAAGCATAGGTAAGATGATATAATGGGTTCAGTTGTTACGATGTACCAGCTGTTACTGAGGATTAAGAGAGCTGGTACAAACACACACCCACCCATGCACACACTCCAGAGGATCTTTTGCACTAACACATCACACGCTTGTGTACGCAAGCAGTAAAACTCCCTCACACATCCATGCACAGATGCATCCAAGCACACAGCCCCTACAGTCCCAGCCACACAGTCCAGCACATCACGTAGCCACAGTCCAGCACATCACACAGACATACTCCAGCACCCCACATAAACACACTCCAGCACATCACACAGACACACTCCAGCACATCACACAGACACACTCCATCACTTCACACCGACACTGCAGCACATTGAACCTGCATCAGGGGATCACACCAGACGCTTATCTCCTCCACAATGAATACTAACGCAAGTCGACGGGGGCTCACAAAGGTACATTTCTCATGAAGTGGGAGTGGGAGGGGGGGGTTGTTTACCACTCCCTTTTCCTGGTCTTTTCCCGACCATGTATCATTAAACACAGCGAGCAACTTTCTTTTAACACATGCCCAGAGTCAAGTTCTATACCCTCTTCCTGAATGGATCACAGATTTCTGTGTTATATCAAGGCTGTGAAGGGCTAAACATTTTCTCTTTCGGTCCAGTTCAGTGCAGATGGCAAGAAACCTTTAGATTTGTCTGGATGGCTTTTGGCAAGGTTTTACGGGAGGGTTGTTGTTTTGTGATACCAGACCGTACTTCCTAGCAATGTCAACAATTCATTATTCCCATGAATGTCCGCAATAGGAAATCTTTGTTTCTTATTGTTGAAACATGCACAATAACCGAAGACGGTCTACGAAGGTCTATGATGGTCTACGGAGGTCTACGAAGGTCTACGAGTCTCCAGATGTTTTGTTTGGGTTGGCATTTGCCTGATTTAATTCTCTTGTGGCTCTTGGGGATATTTTAGAGGACCATCTACTACTTGGTCAAGTTGCTGTCAGGTTAAATGCTCTTCATTTGTTAATGACAAGCCTCCCAATAGACAGATAGATCTCAAATATTTTTGAGATGGTTGTATAAACTTCCCCAGACTGATGAACTCTTGTTACCCTTTTTCTGATGTCCTCTGAGATCTCATTTCCTCTCGGCATGTGTTTTGCATTCATTATCAGATTACCGCTTAAACTCCTTCCTGAAGATCCGTCTTTGTTCGGTACATTTGGTACGCAAATATTTACCAACCTTATTCTACTTGGTACTAGAGCTTCACTCGTTTTTGCACCTGCTCTAATTGTATTCCTATTTTCTGATACACGCATGCTTTCATTTATACCAAAATGTAATTGGTCATAGTAAACTTTTGTCAGATAATAAAGACTGGTTCTGATTAAATAAAGAGTTATTGATAAACACAATTCATTTTTTTACAATGACACAAAAGGTTTGCATTCTCTAAAGCAGCATTGCACCCATGAACATATATTATAATGGACAGTCACGGTATTGCACTAAAAGGTACTCTACTGGCAGGTCATAGAAAAGATCCCTAAAGAACAGGTTCATTTGGAAGAAATAAAATTACATAATTGGCAGGTCCACTCGGTTAAATGCATTTAACACATAACTATCGGAGAATCCTTAGATCAGGTCTTTTTAGGGTGTGCATTCATGGCTATGGATGAGAGGATCCAAAATCCTTAACTCCACCTATTGGAAGGAAGAGTGACTGCTTTTAAACCAAATAATTCAAAATGACTGTCAAAGCAGTTTTAGATGAAGCCATCCATCTCAGCCATATGGCTGCAGCAATAAACTACATCACTGCAAAAAGGCTTTGTTCTGAAAGGAAGACTTGCAATGTCTCTCTCAGGAATGTTTCATAGAAGTTAATCTACCAAGAAACAATTACATTTTGTATCTCTCTATGGGTCGGATTTTGTGTAAATGTAATGGTTCAAGATCTGCTGAATAATGTAGTCTGCAAGGCTGATGCTAGATCCATTCCAGGGGCTTCATTTATCAAGCATGCGCCCTCACTAATCTGTGCATAAACTATGTGTGCAATAATCTTCATGCAAATTGCAGAATTGTTCAATGGCAAAGATTGTTGGTATATTTAGGCAAAGCCATGACCATACATACAATTGGCACACTGCCAATTGGTGGCATAAGGGAACTGCTTCTGAAACATATGTTAGTAAATGTGAAAATCTGCATCCCAACTCCCCCATAGAAAAGATTTTAGGGTTGCTTTTCTTAGCCACTACACTTTTGTTGCTCACTCCTTGGGGTTTCAGGCTGGGGGTTTTGTAAAAGCCCTTTGTGACAACTGCTCTTGTAAAAAGTGCTTTATAAGTACATTTGATTGAATAATGTTGGTGATTGTTGAATATACTCATTTGCAAATAGCAACCAGTATTTCTCACTGCATTTCCCTGAGTTTCAATGTTGTTAAATGAGCAACAAATAAATTACTTTGACATGCACTCAACATATTGCACAATGTCACCTTTACCTACATCCATTTCAGAAAGTTTTTTTTTTTGGGGTTATGTTGTTGTGCTCTATTTCGTGTATGACATTGTTTGTTTCCCAAAGGATTAGATGGACAATGTTGACCATATGTGGGACAGACTTGGAAAAATGTGCATAGAGGCTAAAAGGTGGTAATTATTGATCAATTTCTAATATTCTACTGGTGTGTGTAAAACGGCTGTAGGCTCTTAAATACTTCTAAACACCATTTTAAATCCCATTCGTAAGTACAAATGTAGGATAGTTTACATGCAACACTGATGAGGTCCCAGGTGTCCAGGCTACTCACATCCTAGTAATAACTCACTCCCTGTGATATTTATAATCTGAGGATATTATGAGTCAAATACATTTCTTGCTATTAAACGCTTTAAATGTGCCTCCACAAATTAATTTAGCTGAATATCTTTTAATGATTAGGCAGCCTTGACATTAAGTATCTCCAACACTGACAGGAGACAGTCACACAAACACACACACACACATGTGCTCCATCACATCTGTGTTCTGGTGACGGGATGATGGATAACTGGGTTCTTTCGGTAATATCATCATTGTTACAAACTTGATGGCAAACTGCAAAGCACCATGTCAGGTAAGATCACACACACACACACACACTTTGTCTCTCTGTAATATGAAGCTGTTTTGATGAGAGAAGGTAATCAGAGCGGATTGTTTTGCTGCCAAATCACTAAACTGTAGACCCAAATGGCGGCCAATTCCCCATGTGGTACACTACTTTTGATCCGGGCACATGGAGGGAGTAGGGTTTAGGGAGTAGGGTGCCATTTGGAAAGCAGCCCTTTTCTAATGTTCTTTTCTGGTGCCGGCTGCTCTCCCAGGCTCTCTGCTTGACTTATGTCTCTGCAGAGTGGTGTGTCTGTTCTGTGTGTGTGTTTGTGTGAGTGTGTGTTACAGTGTGTGTGTGTGTGTGTGGGGGGTGGGGGGATATGTGTGAACATGTGTACGACGACGAGTGTGTGTGTGTGTGTAACTTTTATTGCTGCGTTCTGTTTGAAGAGGTTTGGCTGTTGGATTCTGTAGTGACAGTAACAGACTGTTTGGCTGTAGAGACTCCCTGGGGTGGGGGTGGGGGGGGGGGGGGGTGTGTGATGATACTCCGCAGTGATGCTCTTACAGATACATTGTCAAGTTTGTTTCACAGCCGGGTGAATCAGAGCTTTCAGATGGCAAACACAGACTGAGGACATGTTCAGACGCACACATGCACACCTAGACACACACACACACACAGGGGGGAAGGAAATTACACTGACAAACACAATGCATCTGAAGCATAAATAATAAACAAACCCAGCCGAAGAATGTATAAATGACATCACACTGCCAGTAACACTAATCTACGTGAAATAAATGGTCATGAAGATCTGTTATACAACAACAGTAATGTAAATAGTCAGGTACGGTTTATTTAACATGAAACTACAGTAAACGTAAGTAGTTATGCATATGTGTTATGAAACAACAGTTAACGTAAGTAGTTATGCATATGTGTCATGAAACAACAGTAAACATAAGTAGTTATGCATATGTGTCATGAAACAACAGTAAACGTAAGTAGTTATGTAAATATATCATGAAACAACAGTAAACGTAAGTAGTTATGTAAATGTATCATGGAACAACAGTAGACTGTTGCATCATTACAGTAGGCCAGTTTGTGCTTTTTACAAATTCAAATGTTGACATAACATTATTGTATTATCAAAGATAAAGATGGAACTTTTCCGCCTCTGATCTACTCAAGTTTTTGCTGTTATTTTTAGAGGTATGTAAGAACACTGAAAACACATTCTTATTTGCAATGACGATCTGGGAGCAAGAATAGTTGAATGTGTTGCTCAGGGAAAGGATGACAGGATTGGAACAATGACTAGTCCAACACCTCTTGACCACAAGGCATAAACATCATACAGACACAAAAGTGATACCAGAATTTAAATCATTTTCCCACAACCTCTCACTGTGTCACATTGGTACATATCTTCAGCAGGATGTCCAGTGGAAAATGTTGGTAGACCCATAACACAAACCACAACACCCTCCAATTGAGATTGAGCATCTCTATTCTGCCCTGATGTTTCCTGGCGGCTGTGGTGTGCCGATGTAAATGAATACCCATCACTCATCTAGCCAAAGAGGTCCTAACGAACATGAGTGGCCACTTCTGTGGTCTAAACAGCCAGTCGGGCAGCACTACGAATTTCATCGTCATCCTTGAGCGCTGTAGGAAATGAAACACTTCTGAGGTTGCTGCGAAAAATACATGCAAATAGGTAAACAGCCCTCTGAGAAAGAAGCTGCTTTCTAACTGCCACGATAATAAAGCTGCTTTCTGACTACCTCGATAATTAAGCTGTATTCTGACTGCTACGATAATGAAGCTGCTTTCTGACTTCCACGATAATGAAGCTGCTTTCTGACTGCCACGATAATGAAGCAGCTTTCTGACTGACACGATAATGCTTTCTGACTGCCACGATAATGAAGCGGCTTTCTGACTGACACGATAATGCTTTCTGACTGCCACGATAATGAAGCTGCTTTCTGACTGCCAAGATAATGAAGTGGCTTTCTGACTGATACGATAATGAAGATGCTTTCTGACTGCCACGCTAATGAAGGGGCTTTCTGACTGCCACAATAATGAGGCTGCATTCTGACTGCTCTGATAATGAAGCAGCTTTCTGACTGACACGATAATGCTTTCTGACAGCCACAATAATGAAGCTGCATTCTGACTGCCACGATAATGAAGCTGCATTCTGACTGCTACGATAATGAAGCTGCTTTCCGATTGCCACGATAAAGAAACTGCTTTCTGACTACCACGATAATGAATCTGCTTTCTGATTGCAACGATAAAGAAGCTGCTTTCTGACTGCCACGATAAAGAAGCTGCTTTCTGACTGCCACGATAAAGAAGCTGCTTTCTGACTCCCTCGATAATGAAGCTGCTTTCTGACTGTCACGATAATAAAGCTTCTTTCTGACTGCCACGATAATGAAGCTGCTTTCTGACTACCACGATAATGAAGCTGCTTTCTGACTGACACGATAATGAAGCTGCTTTCTGACTGCCACGATAAAGAAGCTGCTTTCTGACTACCATGATAATGAAGCTGCTTTCTGACTACCACGTTCGGTTTCAAACAACAGCTTTGAAAACTGGGAATGTTCAGCAGTGCTTTATCTTCATTGGAACTATCTTGGAGGTATTAAGAAGAAGAACAGAGCAAAAGAGACAAACCTTGTTTAATTGGCGCGCTTTGTTTATTCAATTAGTAGAGTGAGAGCAGAAGAGTGGGTCCGGACCCAGAGGTTTCATTAGATGTTATGGATCCGGAGTGGAAACATATCTATACTTTATTTATATAGATACATTTTTTGTTTCATTTATGATTCTGACTTGATTAAACAATTCTAGGCAAAATCAATTCTAAACACCTGATTTGGCTTGGTTATTTTCAGCCATTCAGGGTAATGTATTTCAGGCCAGTATTCCTTCCACCATTGCATCCGGCACTTTTAGGTCTGACCGAGACGTGACAATAGCAGTATCCCGAGCCTGGAGGTAGAAATATTCAATGATAAGACTTGACTATTCAAATTTGTCTACTTTCTTTTGGCATTCAAAAACTTGGTACGTACAGTATATAAAAAGGACCATGTAGTTGGACACTGGGATGCAGTTTATGTTCAATAAGAAAAATAAAAAGTTTATTCTCCTTGTGAATCTTTGAACATACATGCAATGACAATGGAGGTCATTTTTCGGGGTTAAACGAAAGAGTATATTGATGATTTTGTCTGTTATCTGAACAATACAAATGACCTCGTTCACTTGTTAAAAGACCCCAACTGTATCAACTTCCTAGATCTCAACTTATTCAAGAGTGAAACATATTCACATCTATTGGAAAACGTCCAAGAGAAATCCTGTCCACTTCAATAGCAATCCCCCACGACATCTCAAAACCAATATCCTGACAGGCCAGTATCTACGCCTGAGACAATACTGTTCAGCAACGGTTTGATGCTCAGGCAAAGGACATGACAGGTGTGCCACCAGAGGTTATTAAAACTGTGTCCTCCGGTGTGCCGATCTCTGGGCCTGGAACCACACTGGCCAATTCTGTGTGCTTCTGCTTTGGGCCTGGTATGGACACATGACCATGAGGCCTTACAGCATGCAGGACAGCCCAGTACTGGGCAAAGATCCCACCCATCCAGGACATCTGTCTGGATGTAGTCCCACAGTATTCTTAAGGACCACACCTCAATCCATCCATTTGCTTACCTTTAGAATAGAACAGGTTTATGTTGGAACATGACAACCCTTACCTACAGGCTCATATAATCTATTAGATTGCTTAACAATTCAACTAACCTGACACATCTACCTTTAAATGGGGACACGAAAGTTGCTAGTTTAAAGAAGCATACTTTTATGTTAAACCTAACCCTTCCCCCAACTTTAAACTCAACTCAACTATAACCATCAAAAACCTCAATTAAAATGTGTGCCTAAAATGATCCTAGCCCTAACCCTAATTCAAACCCTGAGTTTAATCTTAGACTCAGATAAGTGTCAAAAGTGTGCTTCAAAATAAAAATGCTCCCCAGAATACCACCACCTTCCGGCACCGTGCTACCCTATCATTACAATGTCAATAAACCCTTTGTCATGTCCTGGCTGGGAGCCCCTAGCCTACTCTATTTTTTGGGGTTCGCAGTCAGGGCATGTCAGTTAGAGAGGCCTCTAGCCTTCTCTATGCCGCTGTGGGCTCCCCAGTTAGAGCAGCTGTGTTCAGTTGCCTCTGATTGGGGAGCCTACTTAGGCTGAGTTAGCACTACACTCTGTGTGGTTTATTGTTTGTGTTTCTCGCAACTTCACGGTTTGTCCTTTGTTTTATTCCATTGCACAGTGGATACGCTACATGTTTATTTGTGATTTAGTTAAGTTCTGTTTGCTGTCTATGTACAGCACCTTTACTTTGCGGTTACAGTTCGTGTTAGTTTGTCTTCTTGTTTGTTGGATTAAAATCATCTTTTCTTTACAAAAATGTCTGCATTTGGTTCCACTCCACACCGCAACCGTGACACCCATTTACATTTCCAATGTTCAATTCCTTGTGGGAAGTGTCAAACTATGGTAACCTGTATGGATATAACATGATAGTTTCATTGCTTTCTGACTCCCCAAAATCAATTTAAGTATAATGTTTATTTTTTACCTATTGTGTTGTATGAAAAGATTTTCACTGCTCCAAAAAATTATGGGACTAGTTAAATCACAGTTAAATCACACAACAGAACTCGAAGAACAAAACAAACTAAATTATAACTGTACATTGTTAAATGTGTTGAGAACAAAACAACATACCAACGTTCAATCACCAACCGATCAAAACTGTAAGTAAACAATTGACACTTTACAGTGGGCCCCTGTAAAGATCCTACCTTCCAGGCACATTTGGCCCCTGTAAAGATCCTACCTTCCAGGCACATTTGGCCCCAGGTAAAGATCCTACCTTCCAGGCACATTTGGCCCCTGTAAAGATCCTACCTTCCAGCCACATTTGGCCTCTGTAAAGATCCTACCTTCCAGGCACATTTGGCCCCTGTAAAGATCCTACCTTCCAGGCCCATTTGGCCTCTGTAAAGATCCTACCTTCCAGGCCCATTTGGCCTCTGTAAAGATCCTACCTTCCAGGCACATTTGGCCCCTGTAGAGACCAAATGTGAGGGAAGACCATCCTCAAAGAGCCCCTACTTTAGGGGAACCGGTCCCTGTTTTGATTGCCGGCAGACACCGTGTCCCCATTGAGCTGAAAGGCCACAGAAATCACCTGACACATAAAGAAATGTCTGCCCCCTCAAACTACATGCACATGAACCCCTTCAAAAGGTAGAATAGTCAAGACTGGTGCAAGAAATGTGATGTGGGATGTGTGCCCAAGTCTTCAAACATCCAATGTTTTCTTTTTCTTCTTTAGTATTATGTAAGATGAGGAATCGGACAGAAGGAAAAGAGGAAGAGACAAATCACTAATTAGGTGACACATTTAAACACATTACTGGATGATAGCCTAATGTACTGGTTACCTTTGATGTACAGCCCGTGGCAATGGGTGGTTGTCTAATCCTATCTTTATCCTGAAATAGCAAAGCATTTTAGGGGCACAGCTCAGGGTGAACATTTAAGTTGCTGGTGTTCAAGCTTTTTTTATCTCTTTCCACACAAGCTGCCTTCATCTGAAACTGCATTGGCTTTGGTCCTTTCCAGTAATGTTTACAACCTGTGCCTCATGGGCTTTGGTCTAATAATGTTCACACCATGTGCCTCATAGGCTTTGGTCCAGTAATGTTCACAACATTTGCCACATGTGCTTTAGTCCAGTAATGTTCACGACATTTGCCACATGGGTTTTGGTCCAGTAATGTTCGGAACATGTGCCACATGGGCTTTGGTCCAGTAATGTTCAAGACATTTGCCACATGTGCTTTAGTCCAGTAATGTTCACAACATTTGCCACATGGGCTTTGGTCCAGTAATGTTCACAACATATGCCACATGGGCTTTGGTCCAGTAATGTTCACAACAAATGCCACATGGGCTTCAGTCTAATAATGTTCACAGCATGTGCCACATGGGCTTTAGTCCATTAATGTTCACAGCATATGCCACACAAGCTTTGCCCACCAACCCTGCCAAAAGGAAAGAGCCATGTCAAATTGCTTAATGTGTCCACAAAGACTATAGTTTATACTGAAAATATATGCTGGTAATTACCCTAAAGTGCATTCTGTATTAGATGAAAGACAAGCAGGAAAAGGATAGATTATGTTGGCACATCTTAGACAGTAGCAAAGCACCTACGTGTGATAACGCCAGACACCATAGACATCAATAGAAAAATATATGCATCCAAGGATTTTGATAAATCTCAATCAATTGTTACTATCTTTTGTAAACCTCATAAGATACTGTCAGGTCTGATCAATTTACAAATGCAAACCAGTCCGGAAAGTTCGAAGAATGTGCTCTCATCTATAAGTGGCTCTGAATAGATTGTCTGTTAAAGAACTTAAATATAAATGTGAGCAGCTGCACTTGTCTTGCTAGTGTCCAGGAGAAGTGAGTGATGTTAGATCATTTCCAATTAAAGCCAAGGACTCTCTCTAATGGTAATCTGGAGCAGCGATCCGTCTCGCTGAATGCCTAAATGATATTGAAGGGAGTTCTATACTCACGGTTTTCTCTCAGTCTGAAGATGTGAAGTACAGTTGGGTTCTCAAGGTAGAGGTCTCTCACACACTTCTCAAATGGTGGTGTGGGAAACTATAGAGACACAGGGGAAGAGGAAATGAGAAGTTAGGGATGAATGGAAAGAACAAACTGCCAACAGGACATCAGGCCAGAAATGGTCTATGGCAAAAGCAGATGCATCGTTCACCTGTTCAGAACCGTGGACAGCAACTCGTGGCTGTGGCCACCGAAGCCGAGCTACACACCTTATACAGTGTCGTTGACAGATCTCAATCAGTAATCAGCTCAGCACCATGCATAACAACCAATCTAAAACCACTCTGCAACTAAGCAGCTGCTGGCCATTATTTCAGCAATCAGCCTGGCAGGGATATCACGTTAAACACAGAACAATCAGAATCTCAGATACTCCAAAATAAAAAAAGGCCCAATCTGGAGTCTTTATTACCTGGATCTCACAATGTCCAAAGCGGTTTGTGCTGAGCTTCCAGGTTGCATTGACGCGTGGTAAACACTGGTAGCTTAGTTGGGCGTATCAGATGTGCAAATCATTAAACCCTACATTAAATAAAAAATGTTACAATCTTGTTACAATCTTGTACAAAAATTGTTGAATCTTCTGTTCTCCCATCGTTCTTACATTTCAAACGGACATTTCCATCCATGTCATTTCAATTGCTCAAACCAAAACGGGTGTGCAATATGCATTTTCTATTTTGGAAATGTCACATGTCCATAATGTACACAACGCTGCAATTACAGTTTTAATAAATAGGCCTTGCAATACAAACATTGTAATGTAAAAAAATGCCTCTGATATGTTCACTTGGCCGTTTTAATATGGTAATATGTGCATATACTGTACAGTAGGTTCGTGAGACAATATTTGTGATTGGACTAAAATGTGACTTAAACATAAGAGCATTTTGTTAAATAAACGGCTCTTCAATTCAACAGTAAGTAGACAAAATGATTATTCAAATAATATGTCTAAAACGGAAAGACAAAGCAATATAAGCTGGACTTTATGATGCGGATTAATCCTAATAAATTGAGAGACTGCCAAAACTTTAGGAGCTCCGAAATCAATTGTTTGGTACTTAAGAAGAGGAAAGCACTGGTTAGCAAAGGCAATTGACCTGGTAGACAAAAGAACAGCTCTACACTGGGCCACCATAGAATGCTTATCAATATGAAGGACTGTCTAACAAATCAGTAACACTCTCCAGGAGGGGTCCGGGCACATGTCAACCGCTCCCATTATCAGAGGACCGGCCAAACGGCCAGCTGCAAAACGTTACTTAGCGTCTAAAACAAGAGGGACTTCAAAAATTCCAGAAAGCTTGCAGAGTTCTGTAAAAAGGTAATGTGGACCGATGAGACAAATGCAAACATGTGCCAGAGTGATAGCAAGAAGAGTTGGAAGAAAAATAACTGCAATATTGAGGAGGGGGATGTTAGGTTCGCTGCCGTTGGAACTGGTTCTTTTATCTTCATTGATGAACTGCTGAGGGCAGCAGTAGGATGAATTCTGAAATGTATAGAAAGATCTTCTGAAGGCCTTGCATACAGGACAATAACCCCAGACATACTGCATCTTGTCTCTTCTGAAGGCCTTGCATACAGGACAATAACGCCAAACACACTGCATCTTGTCTCTTCTGAAGGCCTTGCATACAGGACAATAACCCCAGACATACTGCATTTTGTCTCTTCTGAAGGCCTTGCATACAGGACAATAACCCCAGACATACTGCATTTTGTCTCTTCTGAAGGCCTTGCATACAGGACAATAACCCCAGACATACTGCATTTTGTCTCTTCTGAAGGCCTTGCATACAGGACAATAACCCCAGACATACTGCTAAAGCTAACAATACGTTGTTTTGCTTTCTGAAGTTTAACATTTTGTATCGTTGTTCAAATACAAAACAAGTTGTATCATTTCGTATTGCATTATTGTTCAAATACAAAACAAGAACACGTATGCCACTGTATGTCTGGACTGCACTATATACCTTAATAAACCACACACAGGGGAACAGCCTATCACCACAGCATGCGAATTCTGCAATACTAGTGCACACGCAGTGACACACACACGTGCACAAATTTACACACGCACACAGTGACACAAACACTTTGAGTTAGTCTCCTTTAATTAAGGGTCTAGAAATCTTAATGGGATTAAAAATAGTCTCATTAATTTTGATAATTGCACAAATGAGATATATCCCCTTTTCAAAGCTGTCACGCCCGAAGCGCTGATCAGAGAGCAAGAACTTGACGGCAAGCCAGAGGAAAAGAGAGAGAACCAGATGGAAAGAGAGACACAGAGGGGGAGAAAGAGAATAAAATAGAGAAAAAGGATATCGGCAAACTCCAACATAACAATCTCTCTGTTCCTTTGTGAAGTGACAGGCACCTCAGGAGAATTCAAACCAACTGTAGGAGAGCCAACTCTGGAATTGAGACCTGACATAAAAGCACAAGTTGTATTAATTAGAACCAGATGAGGCACAGGCGTTCCCAGGGTGATGGGTATCATTAGTTTTCTCCCTCATGCTCACAGAGGACTGATCACTCTACTCTGCTGTACGTTATCTCCATGGTTACATTATCGTAAACCTCCTTGTGGATCAGATAGACATGGGGATTAAAGAGGAGCCCCGAATCTAATGGTCTGAAGTCTTGTTTTCTTCAAATTAGTAATGTTGGAGACACATTTGCACATCCCATCATCTTCGTGCGGAAGGTCGTATATACGTTTGACATTTATCAACCCATTGCGATGTCTATGCAGAATGAGCAAAGATTTTCATGGTTAAACGCTACTAATGAACATTACAATTTTTTAATGAATGCTTCTTTTAAGGGCTAATGCTTTGTTGATTTCTTAGTTGCTGAGAAACAGAGCTCAAACTCATTCCATGGTTTGAAAATAATGTTGGTAATTAGGGAGTCCCAACATGCTTGTGGGAGAATTCACAACTATGTTATTTGGAGTTTGGGCCTTGTGAGACTAGTGAACGACTGAAAACGGTCCAGGAGTTTTTTTTGATAACATTTTTTTTATTGTAGGCATGACCATTCATTGTAAGCGACTTAATCATATGTTTGGGTACTGTCTGCACACACAGTACTGAATGTACAGGTCTTCCTCTGTCTCTCTGTCTGTCTCTCTGTTTCTTACCCTGTCCGTTGGGCCGTCTCTGTCTCTGAGGCATGTCGAGAAGATGACATCTGGCAACGGTACTTCCCTCTCCACTACCCAATACATTCTCACCTACTCCCCCTTCCGCTACCACTCAGGAACCCTCTGTCTCCCGTGAGCCTTCTCTCTCGTTCCCTAAAAGCCCTTAAAAAGCTCTGTCTGCCTACAATTCATTAATCTCCCACTTCATTCCTCCGTGCCTTCTCCATTTCCACCATGCTGTCTCACAGGAAGGAGGTGGAAGGAGGTGGCTTTGTAATTTTGGGGACCACAGCTAACCGGAGCTGTTGCTCTCTGCCCACCGCTCTCCTCTCCCGCTCTTTCTCCATCACATGCCTTTCCCTCCCTCCCCCGTCCATGCACCTCCTCGCCTCTCCTACCCCCCTCTCACAAAAGTCTTCACTCTCTCATTTGTCCTTCCCAGGTCTTTCCAGGTCGAACAGTCCTGCTCTGTGGGTCCTCTCTCTCTACGCTGGCCTGTTCTCACGCAACCTGCACAAACGTTCACTCACCACAATATCTTCACGCCCTTATCTCTGTCATACAAGCTCATTGGCTTATCTACAACTTGTCCCGGGACTTTTTACAGAGGAAGGTTCATCTACTGTGTTTACGTTGTCTTTATTGTCACATAGTCAAGTATCAGGTAACTCATTTTACCTAGAGCTCAGAGCAGAATACATTAGAAGAAAAAACTTACATCAATAACAGATTCTTTCCCAGCTCACCTCGGGGGAGACTATGGTAATATCAGGAGGTCTTTCGGAACAGCTGCAATTATAAATGATTAGTATAATTAGACACACATGAGTTATTTCTCACCATCCGTTATCAACAGTCTGGCATTTATATACTAAACTGTCTGCGTAGGCTACTCCTATAGTCAATGGGAGGTGTGATTAATTGTGACCTCAGAATCATTCAGCTTTGTATTTTTAACTATTCTTTGTGAAGAGTCTAATACCTCATCTGGAAGCTCTGAACCTCTTGTACAGAATAAGACTGGAAAATGTGGTTGTCTCGCTTATGGCAATGCCGTCTGTGAGTTTTTGGATGACAGGACAGCCTGTGCTAAATGACTCAAATGTAAATTTGTTTTTTGAGTTTAATATTAAAACCAACCGTACCCTGACAATGTGTAAAATCTCATACTCCTACTAAATCTACACCACACACCATTTTCAGTCCTTTCATACAGTGTGTTTATATCATGTATGACTTGCACAATATACCTGTAATACTATATACGGCAGACACACATACCACTGACACCACTGACATCATATACCAAAAACATTACCAACATCATATATCATTCACACCACTATCATCATATATCAATAACACCACAAATATCATATATCACTAACACCACAAACATCATATACCACTAACTCCACAAACATCATATATCATTCACACCACTATCATCATATATCACTAACACCACAAACATCATATACCACTAACCCCACAAAGATCATATATCATTGACACCACCAACATCATATATCACTAACACCACAAACATCATTTATCATTTACACCATCAACATCATATATCAGTAACACCACTATCATGTATGCCACTAACAACACTATCATCATATATCACTACCACTAAACCAAGAGGCTAGATGATAGGACTGTATGTTATTATCTGGGGCGTTGTATGGTGGATCTGAACATAGGACATACACACACACACATACACAGACAAACATCAACAGTCAAGATAGACAGGCAAAGATACAGCCACACACACACCACGCAGACTGCATCCTAATGTCTTTGAAGGCGCCGTACAATTATGATAAAGTACAGGTGCTTGAGGCTGACAAGCTACTCATTGGGTAGATAACATTGAATAAGGCTAATGGAAGCAGTAAAGGAATGTGAGTGAATTGGGAGCAAATTGATAGTCTGGTGTTTGGGGAGCCAAGACACATTGACATTTCCTCATGTATTCAAACACCTGATATGTTTCTGTGTGCATGTGTGTGTGTGTACTGCTTTGTGTGTGTGTGTGTGTGTCAGCGTGTTTAGGTGTGTGACGATGTGTGAAGTTGTGTGTAGGTGTGTGTCAGTGTGTGTAGGTGTGTGAAGGTGTTTGTAGGAGTGTGTCAGTGTGTGTCATTGTGTGTAGGTGTGTGAAGATGTGTGTAGGTGTGTATCAGTGTTTAGGTGTGCGAAGGTGTGTGTAGGTGTGTGTCAGTGTGTGTAGGTGTGTGTAGGTGTGTGTCAGTGTGTGTAGGTGTGTGAAGGTGTGTGTAGGTGTGTGTCAGTGTGTGTAGGTGTGTGAAGGTGTATGAAGGTGTGTGTCAGTGTGTGTCAGTGTGTGTAGGTGTGAAGGTGTGTGTAGGTGTGTGTCAGTGTGTGCAGGTGTGTGTCAGTGTGTGTAGGTGTGTGTAGGTGTGTGTCAGTGTGTGTCAGTGTGTGTAAGTGTGTGAAGGTGTGTGTCAGTGTGTGTAGGTGTGTGTGCAACCCCATCCAGGCCGGATCATCCCTCTGTCAGAACCTGTTGTTATCCAAGCGCTTATTAAGCCTTTAATTGCTCACAGGGGGCTGGACTCACAGGGGGCTGGACTTCCACAGCCCTTCCACATACATGTCTTCACCAGACACACAGGGTTGCTGGGGAGACGTCCCAATTAGCACTTCCCTTTGTGGTGTATTAGCTTTAGTTTAAGGCAGGGTGCCATATAGTGAAAAGAGTGCCATTTGAGATGCACTTAGTCTTCCGTGATATGTACAGTGACCATTCCTCATCTCATCAGAGGTCAAGGGTCGACATGGGTAAGTGCACTCTCAGCAGCTTTGCCAATTAAATAGGATCCGAGAGACAGAATTAATTTATACACACACACAAATATCCAAGGTGTCCATTGAAAGTATGCAGTGGGAATAGACTGGGTGGTCAGTAAAGTTAGAGTTTGTAAGCGTTTTCCTGGAGCTCATTGCCCAGTGATGGTCGTTTGACCCTAATCACACAGATTAGCACGGAATCTCATGAAAACCCACATTTCTATTGTTTTACCCAAACTTCCAACATATTCCCCACGGGGCCTGGCCCGGAGTAATGCACATTTTAGTCAACAGTGTGCTATTTAGGACACAACGTTTGTCTAAAAAAGGTACCAGAGTCTGTGGAGCAGCTACATGCATCAGAGACAATAGAAATGATTTCACGTGACAGCCCGAATCCTTTGTTGTGACCGGTAGCGTAATGAGAAACGATGGAGTACAGAACGTTGTGCCAGAGGGGGGGTGGATCTGTCACATTGATTTGAAGTTTACCCTGTAAAACATGTCAGTAGGTCTCTAGTCAAGGTAGTAAATATGATTTCTTTATCACCACCTCTCTGGATAGGTTTCCACTGTGCGCACGCGCATGTGTGTGTGTGTGTGCGTGGGCACACGTGTGCATGCACGTGTGTCTGTGTCTCACATTTGATTTGATCTGTACAGCGATATGGAGAGTCAAAACACAACGCCTCTTGTAGCTGAGACGCAGGGAAATCAAATAGCATTATGAAACATCCGTATCTTGAATATGGCCAGGTAAAGGAACATGTGGTGACAGCTCTTGACAGCCGTTCTCATTACTGTGACGTACGGCTCAATACTCTGGCTCCTTCAGCAGCCAGTTTAGAAGGAAGCAAAGTTAGCATTTATCCCTCCAAATGGATATTTCCTATTCATCTTCGACGCGGGAACATTTAGCAAGTGCAGATTTGTTTTGTGACTGCTATCCTGGATATGCTGGTCTTTGACAACTGGTCCGTGTGACCAAAACACACACCGTTTGATAATGATAGTTCTCCTTTTATCTGCTCTGCCACATTACCCGTGTCGAATGCTTGGCTCATTCCACATAATAATGGACGAGTTAGAAGGCACCGGTCTAAGTCATTTTTTTCATTAATAACGAGCAAAAGATATCAATTGTAGGATGGCCCAAGGTAGCATTATAGTCTCCGCTGGACAATCATGATATTTTACACATAATCAGTTTTTCCATGCAATTGGTTGTTGAGGAAAACCAAGCAGGGTGTCCCATTGGCTTCACGTGTTTCATCAGGCCAGTTACACATGGCTGACTAACAAGAATACCTTAGCCTGCGACACACACACACCTACCATGTGGCTGTCTTATACGAATTCAAAAAGCAGCAAATATACATTATCATGTAGAATGCATTGAATGTTATTATGAGGTGGGTGCCTAATTAATGTTTTGTTATCATGGATTTATGATTTAATTGTGGGTAAGTGTGTATGTCTGTGTGTTTATGTGTGTGTTGCACACAGGTGGACATGTTGGCTTTTCAACACCACCGTTACATAATAACTTTACACTCTCAATTCAACATCATTGCCATGAGGCACTTTACATTTTTTTGAGAATAATTATTTTATCCATCAATGGCTTTCATAAAAAGGGGACTAAGGAGGTAGCACTAGTATTGATTCCTGGTCCTTTAATCATTCTCCATGACAACACGGCAGCCTTGTAGTTAAAAAAGGGTCAGAATGAATGTCCCAAATTGGGTCTGGGCAAAAGTAGCTTACTATATAATCTAGGTCACTTTAATAGAGGGTTAGTTGTGTCATTTGGGATTCGCACTTGGTGTACACGTTGGACTAGTGGGTCTGTCATTATAGCCTATATCATGACAATGGCAGTGCAGAATAAACAGTTTGCTTGTTCTCAAAAAGAGAAAAGAATTGGGGTAAGAAAGATGGACAGAGCAAGAAAGAGTTCCACTCCCTCAGGCATCCTGATGAAACTAGCTTCCGGCACTTTCCATCAAATATTTATTTTACTCGTAAACTTGTTAATTATTTATTGATTTTATTTGTTTTGTGGCA
Source organism: Novumbra hubbsi (assembly GCA_016801125.1). Taxonomy (NCBI): domain Eukaryota; kingdom Metazoa; phylum Chordata; class Actinopteri; order Esociformes; family Umbridae; genus Novumbra; species Novumbra hubbsi. Next base: position 33,013 of record JACXGK010003679.1, read on the forward strand.
CACAGTACAGGGATTTCATTACACTCTCATCCTATCGCCTCAAAATAACATACTTAATTACTTAGTTTAATCTCCAGCACCTTCACAAGAAACATTAAACTAAAGTACAGTACCCTACTGAGTTTTAATTGTTTCTCTGCTTGATCTCACACTCAAAATTGAAGTACAATAGTTTATCAATCCAATAAAAAAAGAAATATTCTCAAAATCATATGCAATGTCCCTCCAATTTCAAGGATAACAGCACTGAGTCTTTTCATATAATATTTGTTGAAGTGGTCGAACATACAGCAAGGGACCATTTATTCACGCAGAATCGCACTAGATCCTTTACATTCCTTGCTCTTTGATTGTGGTGTCTTTTCTTTAGCTCACCCCACATGCTTTCAATGTGTTTAAGGTCAGAGGGCTGGGAAGGCACGTGCTTTATTTTGGGCTCAGTAAGCCTCTTTGTGTGGATCTGGAGGAATTGTTTTGATCATTGTCCTGTTAAAAGGACAGTCTAATGCAGGAATTTCCTTTTGCTCAAATGTCTTAAGGTAGTTACCATGAAACCATAATATCAAACAAGGTTACCAGGGTCTTTAAAATACCCACACCATCACATACAGTTTATCCGCATTTTGTTAGGTTACAGCCTTATTCAAAAAGGGATTCAATTCATTGATGCACAGCCATTTTCAAGGACATACAGAGTTGTCCCCAAGCCACTCTTTTGTTATCTTGGCTGTGTGCTTAGGGCCGTTGTCCTGTGGGAAAATGAACCTGCGCCCCAGTCTGAGGTCCATAGTGCTCTGAAGCAGGTTTCCATCAAGGATGTCTCAGTACATTGCTGCCGTCATCTTCTTTGAGTGTCATGGCAAAGGTTGTGATTTTTTTGTTTTTTATTTTAAATAGATTTTCAAGATAAATTAAATAGATTAAATAGATTTATGTAATTTTGGAATACGGCTGTAACATAATAAAATGTGGAAAAAGAGAAATGCTGTGATTACTTTCCAGATGCACTGTATCAACCACTATACAACACAATTCAAAGTAGGTTTTCATTTATCTGACCATACAACCCAGCAACAACAACATTTTATGTTGTTTATCAAAGTCAAGGTCCTTTTAATAAGAGAATATGCTTTCCTTGGCGTTTTGTCTAAGTAGTTTGTTGGAATTGCGCTTAATTGTAGCCCTCCCCAGGAAACTGGTGAACGATGGAGGAGAGGCTAACTCCTGAATGAGCAGTAAGTCTGATTCCAACCCAGGCCGCAGAAGTGCACTGGAGACCGCAGCATTGACCACTGGACCACTTCAGGTCATGACCGCAAAATATACACAACCTCTGCAAGTCTCCAACTTTTTTGAGAATAATTTTGGTTTGTTCTAGATGAATTTGGATTTAAGACAATTGGACTTGTCAGATATTTTGAGTACAAGATATAGCTGATAACAAAACAATCCTGTTTCATTAGACCCTTCTAACTCATCTTTACCAAGGGAGGAACTGGATTTGGGGCCCTGGTTAAAGACTACACAATAATCTCCAAAGCAAGTATATATATCAACACTTTAAACACCTGTGCATAATTTCACAGTTTTTCTCACTCTTTTTCAGTTTTTCTTTATTTTTCTGTCTCAAACACACAATGCCATTAACACACTGTGTTACAAATACACCCACACAGTAATTCAAATACACCCACACTCAGAGTAATTTAAGGCTAAAAGTACAGCATGACTAACCTGGCCTGCTTGAACACCTGCTGGGACTTCACTTGATCATATTGTCGTACCGATTGGGTCTCTGTTTTAGCGTGATGTTTGATGAATAGAAAATATGCACATCACACAAATGGCAAACTTGAAATGTATCAATGCCTAAATGTATGAATGTATAAATTATAATCCAAATTTCAACATTAACAATTGACATTTCCTACTATGTTTAACTATCTTAAATTAAGCTACAACATCTTTTTGCAACTGCATGTTTGTGTGTGTCTGTATGTATGTGTGTGTGGGGAGGGTTGTGGTTTGTGATTGCGGACTTGATAGTGCACACGTGTGTGTGTGTGTCAGAGACCTCACTGTACATTGTAATAGTGGAGAAAAAATCCCAGTAGGTCTGAAGATAAAGACACCCTAGAAAGGGTTCTAGTTATAATATAATAACATTACAAAGACCAGTGATTACCGGTGGCTACGCTTAAATACTATGCAATCATTTGCCCAGTATGGAGAATGGAAATACTCTGCCCATGCTCACCGATACATCTATATGATTGTCAGTGTAACATTATTACATTCAGTCTCATGGTTATGCTAATGTCAAAAATCTTTTTCTTCTCTACAATAATTTGGCTAATAGTTTCGCTATGTTTGCACGTCACCCCAATATTATAATGTTGAATCTTAGTATTACCTTTTGCATGCGGAGTCCGCTTCGGGGTTGATTATTCCTCAGCATAATCCTGTATCATTGATATGACCCCTTGTGTTTTGTCCGGCGTACATTTGCATCGCGCTCCAAACGTGATTGATGACAACATCAAGCGACTACCGGAACATGGCAGAGCAGGAAAGGTCACCCTGTCCCCGAAAATAGATATGTAAGTATATAAAGAAACATCGGAATAGCAGGGAGGCTTTTCCTAATTTACTGCACTACTTTTGACCGAGGCCAACACGGAATATAAAGCCATTTGAGACGCCTCCGTGCCATTTGTCAGCGGCTAGCATGGACACTCGGTTGTGGTCCCACAGTGAGGTTTCACATTAGCCGCGTGTCGCGATCGGCGTGGGCACTGTGGCTTCGACACTCCACCTGCTCTGCGTGTTTCACCTGCACTTTGAACCGTCTAGCTAGCCTCCAGCTACCTGACGTCAACCCGAAGACAGACATACTGTACAGGCTCAGGAGGGGTGCACTCCACTGACACACTGCACCGAATCCCCACCGTAAGAAGGTCTGCTTTAGGATGTTTTCTTATGTAGTGCACTACCACAGCCCTATAAGCCCTTATTCAAATGCACGTCATGGGGCATAGAGTGCCGTTTGCGACATGGCACCATGATGACTTAGCCTGGCTTGTTAATACTTTATATTTTAAACAGCAATGCTTTAGACTCTTTTAAAGCAAACCCTCAAGGGATCACAGTAAAAGCTTTACAACAAACAGAAGCCTGACACCGAAATCAATTCACCATCTATAGATCCCACCAGACCACAGAAGAAAGACACTAGATCACAACTAGCAGTAGAACAGAAGGTCTATTTCATTTGAATTGAAGACTATTGTGTCATCCAAAGTGTCAAATGTTTGGTACAGTGCACGATGACCTGAGCTTAATAGAACAAGGGAGAAGGTAGAACAACACACTACATTAAACTGGTCCATTGGGGAATCATTACGGCAATTCTTTCCCATCCAGCGGAACTGAGAATTTTAGTTGTCTACCATGGGAGATCTCTGTTAAATGCAATACTAAGAATATCGTTGTAACTAATTCAAGTGAATAGAGACTGTATTTCTAAATTGAAACAATTTACACTGAACTTCCATGAACCCCCCAGTGAACCAGGATGAAGAAGACTTTCCATATCCTGGCTTTTTGATGACCGCTGTGCTGTGTAACAATGCATTGCTGGTGAACAGTCATACTACGTAGTTGAAGCCTATTTAACAGATTAAGAGCTGTTTCTGGTGCTTAATGGGCGTAAATTACCACATGCAGATCTGTCTTAATTACAGAGGGATGTGTTGTTCCACCACATGAAGATCTGGCCTCATTATCAGGGGATGAAGGGAAGTTCCCTTCCACCCTTGACTGAAATTAAAGTTGTTTTCAAAATAGCTTTTGGCTAAATTGGGCAGTTATGAGTGGTTAGTGTACTACTTACAGCTCCACAAGATCACAAAGAATTCTTCAACATAGATTCTTCTGAGATTCTTTACAGCATAAATGGTGCATAGTGTCTCGTCCACCGTCTAGCCAGGATGTGTTCCCAGGACGTGTTCCCTGTTGTTTTTCCCCACTCAGTATCTACCCTGAGTTTCCCCTCAGTCCTCTGTATCTACCCTGAGTTTCCCCTCAGTTCTCTGTATCTACCCTGAGTTTCCCCTCAGTCCTCTGTATCTACCCTGAGTTTCCCCTCTGTATCTACCCTGAGTTTCCCCTCAGTCCTCTGTATCTACCCTGAGTTTCCCCTCAGTCCTCTGTATCTACCCTGAGTTTCCCCTTAGTCCTCTACCAGATCAACGCCGATTCCCTGTCGCGTACGTGAACATTGCCCCCTGTCAGGAATAAGGGAGGTGCCTTTGTTCAGTCGCTCGTGGCCCGCAAGACTTTCTGCTAACGCAATTCCGTTATTATTCCCTGCCGGCTTTGTCCTCGCCTGCTCCTGTTTCCCACCGTGTGTTTCTTCCCCCCCGACCAGCCTTTCCTGCATTCTTGTTATTTTATCCCTTTGGTCTGTCTCCACGTCTCCCGTTACGCGCTACATTACTCCATTGGGTCCCCCTGCCTGAACCCTGCCAGCCCAGTCTATAACGCAGAGCAAGTTCACTCAGAGAACCAAGGTGGTCATTGGTCAGCGACGTATCAGCTGACCCAGGGGATTGCTCCTGTCACAATATCAGATTTGATACCATTTCCTTCAGTGGTCACTCGCTCAGTTCTGACGTGCGCTGGCCTCCGTAGCATGCAGCTACAGATCCACCCAGGGGATCGGCACTACGTACTTGGCTTTATATTATGGTTTGATGTTGTTAGTAGTATTGTATACACGATCATGTGAAGGCAGTGTGTTACCCCCAGAGGAGCGGAACCTGTAAAGTCACTGTGGTGCATGTTTCCCATAAATGGTTCAACTGAAATGTGGAGATTTCTGTCTGAACTGCCTTAATACTTAATTCTGGCATTGACGAACACTTCTGTGTACTACATTGGAAATAGGGTTCCATTTAGTATGCGCTACGTGAGGTAATGGTGTTGGTCGCGGGAAGAGACGAGGGAGCACGATGGGAGCTTTATATCTTCTTTAATTCACTGCCTCCTCAGCATTTCCCTGTTCTCTCTGCCCGACACGCTTTACGTTGATGTAGCGCCGGGACTGCCATAAAACCTAAGGCCGTTAAAACCCTCTGTGGCCGGTAGCATTCAGCAGTAGCTCAGAGTCAGCAATGCAGATGGCCTCAAGTCATAGATTAGGTGTGTTCCAGTTCATTTATATTGCGGTCACATGCCTGCAGATGAGCAGATCGCACAATGCCTAGAGACGTGTTTAACATCTCACCAACCACATTCGCACCAAATGGCAATTTTCTGAACGGTGAGGCCGCATTACCGGCTACAGAAGGCTATTATTTGATTTTCATCGCTCAATCTTGTGCTGTAGTTTTCACTTCTTCTGGCAGATAATGGTGAGATTTTGGTTGAGACCAAATGGCATCCTATTTTCAGTTAATTTAAATTTCCTTTGAGCAGGCCCCTAGAGCCCTGGTAGAAGTAGTGAACTATTTAGGAGATATGGTGCTATTTTGGATGCAGAGCTGGCAATGAGTTGAAAAGATGTCCCAGCCATGTTCAACTCATTATGATAAAAATCTCAATTTATGGGTGAACATAAATCTCTACTTTGTGCGAGATTGCATTTCTCACCCAGCTGCCCCTGCGAAATAATAAATATGCCTGAACCCTTTTGAGGCTGTTAGATAGAACTCAGGTCTTTGTATTTTCTCAGCACAAATGCACATCTACACACATGTCCACACACATACACACAAACACGGTTGTTTTTCTATCCTTGTGTTGACCAGAAAAATCCTTCTCTATTTTCTGTGTCCCCTGACTATAAATTCTTCAATTACTCCCTACCCATACCCAGCTAAACACGTTGTGGGGGGATTATCCAATGTTCCTTTCTTTGAAGGGAGTGTTGTAAGACCAGGCTTTCTCTTAACTTAACCTCAACCAAACTTTTATGAGTAAGTGTAACTAGTAATTAAAAATAAAACTTTATTTTATTTTTAAAATGCTAAGTTGTGCATTTTTTCTGGAAACCTGACACTAAAGCTACAAATACAATTTTCCCTCAAGAGTTACATTCAAGAAACTATGGCATAGACCACATCTTAATGAGGACATCAGGTTCCCACATGCATCCACAGACGTGGATTCACACACACACATTTAAAATATTATTCAGTAGCAAAAGTTTGAATGTGGTCCACTGATCTTTCAGAAACACCTCTCCCCTCTATCTTTCCACACTTTCCAATCAAAATAAGGCACAGCTAAATCCTCTGTAAAAAACGTACAAAACTTTCTTGGCAGGTAGTTGATATGATGGAAGATGGTTAGATACTTTAAGACATCAATTACTTTTTGGACAGCTTTTCCAACATTTTATTCATCCGTATTTGTATTTGGTATGAATGTTATATAGTGTTTTAAAGCAAGTATAACCTAAATGCCCAAATACATTTCTTTGCACCCTTTTCTTAGTCGCCTAACACAGTACTGTACATGAAAAGTAATCAGGATACCCACATGAAACTGTGCATGCATTGTAACACTTTTACTTTCTAGCTTATTTAATGATCGTAACAATGTTGTGCTCCTGAGGCTGTTTAATATCAGTTTTGTAAGCGACAAAGTCAAAAACTAATTTTCACATTGCATGGACTATAAACTTTTTATAATGCAATATATTTCCATCTTGATGCAATGCAGCACTGTCTCCCAAGACCTAAGTCTCTAGGCTGTTTGCGACCTTAAGGAATTCTGTTCTCACATCACCTTGTTTATAGTGTTAGATCTTAAAACACTGTGGTAGGTTTACATTGGAAGATATTAAAACACGATGGTATGTATACATTGGAAGATCATAAAACACTGGCCTAGGTTTTCATTTTTTTATCTTCCAATTTAAATAAGGATTATATTGTTTTAGTAGTCTATTGAACACAAAGTCCAACTGATATTCGACTTCCACTTTTAACCAATAACCTAACATCACCTTGCCGACTTGGAGATTTGATCTAGCATCATTTCGGTACAGGCCAGATGCTGTGGTAAATTAACATTGTGAGATCTTTAAGAGGTAGTTTGATGAAAAATCCCATTCGGGGGTAATTCCCATTTCCTTCAATTGTGTGAAGGCCCATGGTGTCACAATACACAAAATGCCATTGTTTACATCTGGCTCAGCCGATAGCTGGCAAAAAAAGTATTGTCAAAATTCATGAATTGAAATTCAAACAATGTGACAGCGTGGTTTCCGGGGGGGCCCAGAATATCATGCTGTATGTCAGTTTTCTGCGTAGGACCAGGTTTCAAATCCTTCTTATGGATCTGGTTTGAATAATTTCTGGGTTTGGAAGATGGTAATGAAATATGCATGCCTTGTCTTGTTGACACCTTGCGGGTGCTTGGGTGTCTGTTAGCTCAATTAAAATAGAAATCTAAAGAGTGTGTATCCTCCGGTGATGAAGGATTGCAGCCAAGAGTCCCTGGTTGAACAAGCAGCTAGACAAGCATCCGAACAGCTTAAAAATACATAATAACTGTGCTGATATTTCCTGTTTACCAGGCTGTTTTTTAACAAATGGTATCAATCCATCTCTATTCACTCCCCAAGGGCAAGTGTCTACTTGGATTGGTTAGTAAACAGCAACAACGTTTGTGTGCTGTTGCTACATAAAAGCACCCCAGTTATGAGAACAAAAATATTCCTGTTAGGGAGTACACCATTTTGGTAATATGCAATTTCAAAAATGTAACTAAGGTCTCCACATGCTGTGAAACGTTTTCTATTGCGGTTTCAATACATGTTCCAATGGAGTTTTGAGAATGCTAAATGTACTTTGGGCTGTTAGATCTAAACAATGTCTTTATAGTGGAGTTTCTCTCTGAAACAATGTGGTAGGTTCTCACTTTTAAATGTTGTGATAGCATTGTGATGTCTCCCTTTCTTCCTCACTCACTCAGGCCAATTTATTAAGACGTTTTGCTACTGGATGGGATAGCCAAGCATCCCTGAAACGGACTGCCATTGAGTATGTGTGTTTGTGTTGGTTCTTCACGCGAAACTCTGTCTTCGACTGTCTGAAAGAAGTGGACCGATGGTTTGTTAGCGTAGCTGTGTTCCTGCGTGCTTGCATGTCTATACGTGTGTACGAGTGTGTCTGTCGGACAGGAGGTTCTGTTAGACGTAATGGGCTGGCACAGCTTGGAGGACTCTGTCATGTTCATGAACACACTCTGTGGCGCCCCTATTCTCCCGCCCAGTGAGAACGCGCTGCCTGCTGAAGTTCAAGACTTGGGAGATGGTGTCCAGGGAAACCACCAGCAGCCCCAGGAACATTCCGGAAGCCGCTAGAAGGGCCTGGTCCAGCTGCATCTCACCAGGTCTGACGGTGGCTGCAATTCAGGGAGACGCAGGAGCTCCCGGAGGAGAAGCTCCTCATCCAATGAACTAACTGGATTTACACGCCGGTTCCCTGGGCCGAGACAAACCTGCCTAAATCGAGCCAGAAGGAGCCTTTTTCTCTCTTTCATTTTACGAGTTTGTGTGGTAATTAAATGCCTTTTGGCATTGCACCCCACCCACTGTCTGTGTCTGGCGCTCTGCCCTCGCTACACCACACACAGCACACCACACACACCACACACACCACACCCAGCTCTCCCTCTTACCGTGTCACAGCCAGGGACAATGTTTGGATGGTGTGGGGGAGATTTAAACATGCCAGTGCAGTCACAAGTTTTTCTAAAAGCCCCGGCACCGCCCCACACACACACACACACACACACACGCACTTACACAAATGCATACACACTCTGCCAGCTGTCACAACCAACCTCTGATCTCATCGTGGCTTTGAATTGATGAATCGTGAATCCAAAGCTGCTTCTGAATAAAACAGGACAAATATGATGTTGTGCGCTCAGGTTGCTCTTTTTGATCAACTTCAAACGGGCACTTTCTCGCCGGTAAAAATAGTCACCTTCATGCATGCCTTATCATTTATTCCAAAGTATGGCATGTCTCTAATAAGATAGGTATTTCCTGCTTCTAAAGGAGACTGATTCCCCCAAAGGTATGGGTTAGGCTATGAGGGGTATCATTTCCCTCATTCATGTTCTCCATGTCATGTTTAGTGTCGTGATCAGAACGGACATATGGAACATCTGTCTGTCTGAATCTGTAGCTCTCCTGTTGACGATTTCGCCGCGTGTTCATGTTAGCAGAACTTCCTAACAAGCTTAGCTTTGGCATGGCATCAACAGCGAAGTACAGCTCATCCCGAAGGGTACCCCATTATACGGCGGGTCCAGGTAGTGTACTATGTAGGAAATAGGGTGCAATTTAAAACAAAGATCAAACCCCATGAAATCCCTTTTGCAGCAACATATTACAGAGGCACTGAATGGCAGATGCTAGCGAGGGCCCAGTGTGTTTTCTCCTAAAAACCCACACTGGCCCCTTTCCCCCGTCTCCCCCGTCTCCTCCGACCTGTTCAATCGGCAGAGATGCTGGAGGCTGGCATGTTCAGGGGGGCGTGTGCGCGTGTCACCTGTCAACTAGCTCCAGGGGTCTCGATGGGGTCTCGCAAGGGACCCGGGCCACCCTGAGGTCGGTCTCTGAAGATGAGTGTGAGAGGGAAGAGATTGGCTAGGGAACCTGCAGTCAGGTGTGATGGGGATAACTAGCTCCGGCTGTGTGGGCGATCACACTCTTTCTGGCTCATCAAACTCCAGAGAGGGTTGCAACAGGGAGCAGTCGCATCTTCAAAGGGTCTTCAGGAAACACACGGGAACTATATTTAACTGTAACGCCGTGTTTTTCAGGAAGGTGGAACGTTGCCCCCCCCCCCCCAACACATTGTCCAGAACAACAGACTGATGGTCAGCCACATGTAGTAGGCCTTGGTTAGCTTGGCCCAGTGTATTAGGCCTTGGTTAGCTTGGCCCAGTGTAGTAGGCCTCGGTTAGCTTGGCCCAGGGTAGTAGGCCTCGGTTAGCTTGGCCCAGTGTAGTAGGCCTCGGTTAGCTTGGCCCAGGGTAGTAGGCCTCGGTTAGCTTGGCCCAGTGTAGTAGGCCTCGGTTAGCTTGGCCCAGGGTAGTAGGCCTCGGTTAGCTTGGCCCAGTGTAGTAGGCCTCGGTTAGCTTGGCCCAGGGTAGTAGGCCTCGGTTAGCTTGGCCCAGGGTAGTAGGCCTCGGTTAGCTTGGCCCAGGGTAGTAGGCCTCGGTTAGCTTGGCCCAGGGTAGTAGGCCTCGGTTAGCTTGGCCCAG
>JACXGK010003680.1:0-43281 GCA_016801125.1 Novumbra hubbsi
GAAAGACGAATTGGTTGATCTCGGAGACGAGATCAAAAGGGGGATTTGTGGAATATTTTAGTTAAGATTAGCTGTTAGAAACAAACAGGGCCAGTGGAGCTAAACTCAGAGAGAGCAAGCTGGTGGGGTGATAAAATGTTAATTAGTACATTCCAGAGTAGGGCCATGAGTCAAGAGATCAAGGGGGGAATAGGGGGACTTGGTTTATTGTCTGTTGGCTTATCACACTGACCCTGATGGGGACAGGGAACACAGGAGGGGAAGTGTGAACACAATTTAGGTGATATCTCCGGGCAGACTTCCTGGCGCCAGCAACCCCCCCTTTAACTGTCCTCTTCGTCTGCCTCAGATGGCCCCACCATCAGAGATGGGGTCTGCAAGAAAAGGACACGCCCACCCAGGAAGCCCACTCAACAGATTCTATCTGTTGGGAGGGGTGGGAGGGGCGGGAGGGGCTGTATATAAACTGTGACCAGGTGAAAGTAATTCAGATCTTGTCTACTGTTCTGTGGAGAACGATCTCCAGTTCAGGGAACAAAACTTGAGCTTCTAGTGTTAAGGAATTGTTTATTTCATAGTCAACCGCATCGATGTCCTTACAGTAATCATATACCCCATAGACTGTTGAAACCAAATGTTTCCCCGGGTTGCGAATCAGAAAATGTCCACGCCGTCAAGTCTCCCCAAATCATACACCTTTATTACAAATGCATTCGGAGATCTGTCTCGCAGGACTGCCAAGAAGATCTGAAAGTCCGTTCACATGGACACAGGTTAAATAGCCCTTTCCCACACAATCAATGCATAGTAGTTGCTGCACGTGCTTCCTGGGTGGGTGTGTCTCGTGTCACAGCCCCCAGCCCTGGGGTGAACAATCTGGTGACCTTTTCTGAGGTAGATGAGAATGGTGTTGTTGTGTCCGGCGCCAGGAAGTCTACAGGGCCCCTCTGGCCTGTCTCCCCTCCTCTCCTTCCTGGGTCACTTTATCAGTCCCATGTGTGGGGGTCAAGCTAGAAGTTAATTCATAGGTTTCCATGTACACAGTGTCCTTTGTCCTATTCTCCTAACTTCCTGACCCCCCCCCCCCTCTTATGGAATGTCCCAAGTAACCTATTAACCCTCCGCCTTACTACTTCTTAGGAATAACGAATTCCACAGACCATGTATTTATTGTTACCTGGCTTGACTCTTAATATAGCTACAGGATCAAAGTATTTTCTGTAGATATTTTTCCAACTTTGCGGATATTAGATCTCTGCGAGCCCTACTTCCCAGCTCCCCTGTAGCTCTATTGGCTTAACAAAATTTTTTATGAAAATAGTACTTTTGTTTTTTGGATATATTTGCCCGGAGGCATTGCTGGGAGTAGTCTGACAAAAACCTGAGCTTTCCATGATCTAAAGAAATTGTGAGCAACTTCCATACAACATTAATGATATTATCGTGTTGCATCCAATACTTCTGACTGGTAACCAGTTTTAAAACTTTTCCAGACAGTTTTTCCACCTAAATGATTAACAAATAAAATCTCAGATACATGAAATATTTAGTTTTTACAACATTTAGTTGTTTTTACTTTTGAAGCTCTTGTTTGTAAATGTTCCTCTCGGTAGACTCGCCATCATAGTATTTTAACTTATGAACAAGGAGCATACGCGGGACACGAGGGGCATTTAGTTGACAGAAATTGTACAAATATAAAAACAATGGCTTTCTTTTTACAAAAGGGAAAGCAAACTGTAAAGATTTTTAAAGACCTCTAATGTGTTCTTGGTCGTTACATAAGCTTTGTAACATTTCTCAAAATAAAAAATCTAGGAATTCTCTCAAATAACTTACAGAAACAGTTACCCATTATAGCAATTAAAACATTTTTATATGTTCTATAACTTTTGGGGTGTTCAGGAGACAGAGGTTCTGTATATTTTATAAAGAGGTTTGCTCAAACAGATCTTGAGACTTGTTCTGTCAGAAATCCAGGTTTTGTAGCTCAGTGTTCTTGCTAAGTAGCAAGGCAGATATTTTATTTAGAGTCTTCATAATGAATGAGCCTCCTTATATTAAGAAAAGCGTGGAAGTTCCCTGGACTCGAGGTAATTCAACTTGAACACACACAAATTTTTTTTGCTGGCGGATCTTCGTAAATTTTAATACACCGCTTTAGTCTAAGAATGCTTAGCCATTGCTGGCTTTGTTTCAATTCGTCAAGACATATTGTTTTCCAGATTAAACCATACACTAACAGGTATCAGGAACCCTCAACCTGTTGTGCATCTCCAATCTTTTATGTTTTCAGTGAAGTAAGAAACGTCAGCATCACCAGGGATCACGTTATTTTTCGTAATCTCTATTATGTGATGCATTCTCTCTGAGGAGCTAAATACAACGGTCCATTTGATCTACATAAATGTACAGCTAGTATGGCCACACATTTTCTTCATCTTAGAACACACATATTACTTCCCAATCATTGATATGGTATCAATAAATATCAATATCAGTTCAGTTGCAAATAGAATGAAAACTTGTTGGTTGGGTGGTTGTGCCAGAAAACCGCACAACCACTCCTTGACAGAACATGTTTGGTCACAAAAAAACATGTCTCTTGCCTAATCTTCTTAACCATCTTTTTATCAACCTAGATATGACCCCGTTTTGGGCATTTACAACAAGAGGATACCCCCACCTCTCAACAATTTACCCTCCCTCTTTGAACCTACTCTCTAAACCCAGATAACATGTACTATGAACGTGTGTCAAGTCTGAGAGCACGTTCAACTTGCACTTCTTAGGATAGCCCGTAATGGGACACGGAGATCAGATGAAGTGTTGAAAGGAAATTATACTCAATATAAATGAAACGTGTGTCCTACACTTCTCCTATAAGGTATCAAATAAACAACGAAACGTTCAGTCAAACATTAGTCGTGACTACTCCCACTCTCTCTCGATCCAAACAAAACCCTTGTTGCAAGTGTCTTCTCCTTTTAGCCTGGGCCTGCAAGTACAGACACCTGTGAAGGTTAACGATTGCTTTCAGGTGTGCGCTTTTATCCTACATATATTGCCGTGGGTCTCCAGGGGAGGGCGTTGTAATCCCACTCAACGCTTCAGACCAGTCACAGTACACAAACCCAAACACCAGCACACCGGTCATAAAACAACAAATCTTTTTACAAACAACTGGATTCACATGAAAGCACTGTCATAAAAATGACCTTCCCCAACCTATTAGTTTATGTACACATTACCTGGCACAACCACAAGGTCATAAAACAACAAACATTGATGAACAATGCCCAAAAAGAGAGCTAGTTATCTACAAACCTCCTTCGACGGGCAGAACTCAGCGATTGAGTTGCGCGAGTCTGCTGTAAAGCTTGTCACTACCCCCAGCTGGGAGGGGCCAGAGACTATTACTTGATGCCGACACATCTTTATAGCAAATTTACATGCTGATGCTAGGTTCTGTTTTGTAACCTCTGACTGTTTCATACTGACGTCATTGGTGCCGACGTGAAGAACAATATTTCTCTACTCTCTATATTTGCCAGTTTTAGACCCCAGATTAGCGGTTACGTCAGTGGCTTTGCACACAAGGAAAACAGTGTATGATTGCCGGCTGATTCTTTAGTGTAATGCTAATGGAATAAGGCTAATGGAATCGCAGATGACTAGGGTAGAAAATGCCTGCCAATCATTCCTCTCCAAAGACGGCTTGGGCCTTCACTCCGAATCCAGTGGGGGAAATCTGTTAAAAGTCTCAGTTGGCTCCAGCTGCGACACAGGTTTAACTTGTCGGCTGCATTTTTTTTTTACCAGTGACGAAGAGAAAGTTATTGCCTGGCTGCAGGGGCCGTGCCAGGGTGCTAACAACGCTATTGTTGCTTTTTGGTGGCAGAGACGCTGTCGTTTCTACAGTGGAGGAAATCTAAGCAGGATCTCATGCTGATTTTGTACATTTGCCAACTGACTGGTAGATTTCACAGTGAGACAGAATAACAACAAAGAATTCCAGAAAAACGCATTTCAAATAAGTTATACATTAATTGGTATTTTTCATGATAAAACAAGTATTTGATCCCCTATTGTCACGTCACCACCCGGGGGCGTGCCTCCTGGTGCTGGCAGGGTCCAGCGGTTGTCATCCCCTGCCTTCTAGCTGCCATCATTCCCTATCACCCAATGTCCCCTGGCCTATGAACGCAGCACAGACCAGATCACTGGCACTTGTCTAATCACACAACTGCTCCTGATTACCCTGTGTAGACATTTTTCCCCGTTCTGTGTGCATAATTGTCTTGTGTGTCACAGCTCATGCAGCCTATTCGGCTTTATTGCTGAAAGTATTGTACGTACATTTAGGTCATTAATAAAATACCTGTTTTCGCTACTCCTGTGCCAACTACGGCGATATGTTGACGAACCTGGGAGCTGCCATGCCCAGGTCCTTCAAGTGATCCAACGACTCGAGAGAAACCGCGCTGCAGCCTCAGTTAGCCCCAACCGAGGTTCACAGTTGGCTGCATCTCCCCCTCCCACGGGAATACAATAGACAGGTGTCCTGCTGCCAGGGCTTCCTCCTTCAAATGGACTTGTATTTCAACACCCTCCATAATATCACTTTTGTCCGGAAAAGTCCTGTAATGGGCCAACGCCGTGTGGAGGGAGGGATGCATCGACCTGGATAATTACGAGGCGAACACCTTTACTACCTGCGACGAGGACGGAGCTCCCTCCACAGATTTTCTATGGGAATAAGGTCTGTAGACTGGCTAGGCCACCCCAGGACCTTAATGTGCTTCTTTTTGAGCCACTTATTTGTCTTGCCCTGTGTTTTGAGTCATTGTCATGCTGGAATACCCATCCACGACACAATTTCAATGCCCTGGCTGAGGGATTTGACGTTACATAGCCCCATTCATCATCCCTTTGGTGCGGTGAAGTTGTCTAGTCCCCTTAGCATAAAAACACCCTTTCACCCTGTTCTCTGAATCATTTAGATGTTCATGGTCAAAACTCAGATGTGCCTGTACATGTGCTTTCTAGAGCAGGGGGACCTTGTGGGTGCAGCAGGATTTCTGTCCTTCACGTCGTAGTGTGTTACCAATTGTTTTCTTGTGATTATGGTCCCAGCTGCCTTGAGGTCATTGACAAGATTCTCCCATGTAGTTCTGGGCTGATTCCTCACCGTTCTCATGATCATTGAAACTACACGGGGTGAAATCTTGCATGGAGCCTCACACTGAGGGAGATTTAACAGTTATGTTGTGTTTCTTCCATTTGCGAATAATTGCAACTGTTGTAAACTTGGCGATGGTCTTATAGCCCATTCCAGCCTTGTGTAGGTCTACAATCTTGTCCCAGACATCCTTGGACAGCTCTTTGGTCTTGGCCATGGTGGAGAGTTTGGAATCTGATTGATCGCTTCTGTGGACAGATGTCTTTTATACAGGTAACAAACTGAGATTAGGAGCACTCCCTTAAAGAGAGTGCTCCTAATCTCAGCCACAAACCCTGCTGATTGATAGGGGATCAAATACTTATTTCACTGAGTAAAATGCAAATCAATGAAACTTATTTGAAATGCGTATTTTTGGGGGGTTATTCTGTCTCTCACTGTTCAAAAAAATCTACCATTCAAATTATTGACTCATAATTATCATACAACCTCAATGAAAAAACATATTGCAGATTTGAACGAGAAAATGAATTAATGTCATAAATTGTGCAGGTCACGTTTAATGTTGGTGCTTGATTTTGGTTATGTGCTATTTATGCCTGCATAATCCGCATTGGTATTGAAACCTATTGATGCAATTTGTCATGCAGAAGTAGAAGGAATTGCTTTGGGCTATTATCCACCCATAGAATGCCTTGCAAAGTATCCTTTAGCATGATGCTCTGGTGTAAATGTTGATGAATAACCTTTTAATTGTTTACAGTGTTAGAGAGAACCAAGAAGCCAATGAGCCAAAACAATGCATTTTATATCAGAGGTCTTACAATCCAGAACAGCAAGCCATTTGATTTGGATGTATTTATGTAAATAGCAAGACTAATCAGTGTTCAAACAAAATAAGCCAGTCTGCCATCACTATTGTTTTGTCAAGCAAGTAAAAACAAATGTATGTATTAAACAAGAAAAACAAACCTAATATGTAAGGTCCCTTTCACTGAAACTTCAATACTCAGTTGACCAATAGTTTTAAGCAAGTTAAAAGAAAGGAGTACATAAGTAATCATATTTGTTAGCATGTTTGTCTTATTGAGTTCAAATCGTCAATGAACATGATTTCACATCAATAATGATTAGGTGTCAGAACAACTCGAAAACTATATTTATTAAGGAGTGTTGCTAACTTTCATTTTATGGAACAGAAAGGGAAGGAAATTGTAAGGTATCCATGGGTATTTTGTGCTCCCTCAAAAGTCTTAAAGTATTTGTAAGTTGCTGGTACCAAATACTGCTGTTGGGCAACGTGCATTAAGCCTAAACTAAACACATGAAGATCAAAGGTTATTGTAATTGTGTAATTACCATTTTACAGTCCAATATTGAAGTTGATTCACCTTGCAATTCCTGTACCATAAAGTGGTACCAAAGCATTGGTAAAAGTAGTGAGCCACACAGTTTAGCCAACAGTGTAATGAAGGGCACACCCACGTAAAAGCCCAAGTCCCTGATCTTTCTTGAGGATTTCATGAGCACAAACGTCACTAAAATACTTGACTGTGGATTCCCAGTTAGTCCTTCAGGGTCGCATTCTCCTTTTCTTCAACATTGGAAAATGATTACACAGCATAATTTTTTGTTATGTCAGTTCCAATATAGTGCATGTCTGAACTGCAGTTGCTGTGATGGTACATGCAGTAGAGTAGCCAAAGCATACATTTACACACATAGACATAATAGGTTGGTGGATAAGAGGAACGTTAAGAGCTCACTGGTCATCTCTTAGCAACTTGTCCTCCTGCTGTCCTGTGTGTTTGGAAAAGGGTGAGATCCTTGCCCCAGCCTTACTCTGTGGGCTGACAGAAGGGACCTCAGCTGCTTTGTCTGAGCGCTCAGAGTTGGGCTCAATTTGTTGGTCCACCTGGGCTCCTTGCCCATCACGCTCAGGCCCAGCCTCTGTCACAGACTCGGCAAGCCGGGTTGATGCTGCCTCGTCTTCTGACCTTGTGATCCCCACAAACTGCAGGTGAGGTAAAAGTGTCTCTTTGCGGCTTTCAGCGTAGAGCTGCTGTTCTAACGTCAGGTATGAAGATGTAAAATGTCTGAAGTCTATTTCAAAGGGCAAGGCCGCTGATGCAGAGTTAGTCTTGGACATAGTATTGGTTCGTGATTGTCCTTTGCTAGAGCTTCTACTGTTTTCTTTGGTCTCCGGGAGCATGGATTGGATCTTGGGCAGCCAGCGCTTTCGCACACGCCGGGCGTTGGTGCACATGTCCGCTGCAATCACGTTCATTTCACTCTCCTTGAAATTCGGTGCAAAGTTCTGACAGTAGACTGCAATAGAGTGGAAAGAGAACCAGGCAACTTTGAAAGAAATGCATACAGTGTAACAGGGTCATTGCCAAATTTTCGTGTGGCAGTATATTTTTATGTGCTTGTAGTTTATTCCAATCCAGTTATTTTATGTTTTGTTACAAACAATTTTTTATCACATTGTGCAGTGATCTCCTGCAATTGCATAAAATGCAATATAAAAACGAATTTCATCAAATTACAATCTCATTCTGCATTGTGTCTGCAATAACTTATAATTGTCCCATGAATCCATATTTTTGTCAGAAACAGCATAAACATTTATGACAGTGGAAAAGCTTATAAAAATATAGGGCAGAGACATTGTACAGATTAAGATTTTGAGGTTGGTTATTGGTATTTTGGTGCATTTTCCAACATGCTCTGACACATTTTGATAATGCATTGTACTCATCCATCGCAGGGGCCCGTTGTAATTCAGTGTAAATTAGTCTCTAAATTTATACTTAACAAAAATAATAATTCAGCATAGAGGGAAAGACATTAAGGTTAAATACGTAAAAACTGTGCACTTCCCCTTTAATCCAAATGAATACAGTAGGTTGTTTAAATCTTGAGAACAGAAGAGCACTTACGTTTGACAGTGTTAAGGACTCGGTTGTCCAACGGTTTTCGGCTGGGATCATTGGTTGAGGATCGGATTCCAGTTCCACAGCTATTGGCCAGAGTGTTTCTATGGATACCATAGAACAATCAGTAACCAAAGGGCTTCTATCCTTTTCATACTCTTTCTCTAGTAATCTCTTTCTCTATAACAAAGAATGCTCTGTATAGAACTAGTAACTTACTGTCTAGGTCTACAAAGTACCGTAGGGACTAAACGTAAACATAACATCTATAATGTATGAAAGTTGCTCTATATAAGAGCTCCCACCTAAATGATTCAATGTAAAATTACAAAATACAAATTGGCAGAAAAAGTATACAGTGACAAATGTACTTTTGGAATTAGACTATCTAACCTGTCAAAGAAGGTGGCAAGCAGGCGACGGAGAAGCACTTTGTGTTTAATGCCCGCGCAGAGATGACAGTTCATTAGCTGTCCTCGAGTCATGAACACACCCGAACCTGGGGAAAGGACAGAGCGATGCTACTAACGTTCACATCCATGACATCAACAATAAACCGCCAGCCTCCCTAATTAGTTCCATCTCCATGACAACATAGCGGTATTGCACAATACACAAAAAAAGGAACAAGAACTGTTTGCATATGAGAGCTTAGTGTTTGACTGCTTTAGCTGAGTGCTGAGCTGCACCATAGAGCTACAATATACTTGAGTGGCCTAGGTCATGGTTCACTGTCTTACCTCCCACCAGCTCCACCTTCTCACCAGGATCCCCCTCTGTGTACAGGGTGGGGTGACAGCGGTAGCCAATCTGGCTGATAAGACTGGCCGGCAGCGCCATTGTATCCCGGCCGATCAGCACACAGGGGCGCCTCTCAGTGGCCAGCGGCAGAGACAGCACGTCCAACTTATCCTGCACTGTGGAGGGGGAACAGAAAATGCCAGCTGGTAAATGTTCAAAAGCTGATGGTGTGATAAAAAAAAGAACCACGTGTGCTTCAAAAATTTAA
Organism: Novumbra hubbsi; assembly: GCA_016801125.1. NCBI lineage: Eukaryota > Metazoa > Chordata > Actinopteri > Esociformes > Umbridae > Novumbra > Novumbra hubbsi. The sequence continues at coordinate 9,128 of JACXGK010003680.1, forward strand.
GTCAGAGGATAGATAATTTACTGCTGTAGGAGTTGGCCTGCCCATAGGCCCCATTTGTATTGCTGCTGCTGCTGTAGAACTCCTCTTCAAATTCCTCGTCATCATTGGGGTGTGACGGGGGGCTGTCAGTGGCCGGTAGGCTAGATGTCCCAGGGCTGGAGCGCTCCCCAGAAACAAGATGGAATGACTGCACTCCGGGTACTACTCCACTACCTCCAGCCCCCTTGTAAAACAATGCTCTACTCCTCGGGGGGTGGCCGTCAAGGCCCCTGACAGTGTGATCCTCACTCATTGGGGACTCACATCTTTCCTGCTTAATCCTGCAAGTGGCCGTTAGTGTGTCACCCAGCAACACGGCCGGATGGTTGTCAGGGCTTGGCGGTTCAAAGCCCAGGTCCTCGCTGTTCGCGGTCTGAGAATCGCAGTGTGGCGAGTTGGCTTTTAGCATGAGATCCATCCCACGTTCCACAATATTCTGGATTTGGAGGTAGCCGGCAGTGTACATGAGCACAAGCTGCTCGCTGGCAGCCATAGTCAGCCTGCCAGTGTAGCAGAAGCTAAGGATCTGCTGGAAGCAGGACGGGGTGACCGAGGAAGGTAGTTCAAACAAGCTCTGGGAGCTGCCACAGAACAGGTCTCTGAAGTAGAGGCTGCTGGCGGCCAGCACAGCGCGGTGGGCCTTGAAGGCCTGGCCATTGACCATCACAGCCACATCACAGTACTGACCCTGCAGGCGCTGCTCATTCAAACTTTCCAGCACAGACCTGCCAAAGTTGGGGATCTCCACATGCAGGAGCTGGGACATTATAATGACAGCGGCGGGTCTTCACTCGAGTCAGGACCTGCTGAAAGGGCATCTGTGGACAGAGAAAGATAAAGAAAAAAAGTCCGCTATATTCAGACCAAACAACATGTTTGCTAAATAGGCTATCAAAGTGTTTTTACAAATCTGAATGCACAAAAACAGACAATTTAAGTCCACTAACATTTGTTTCACAGAACTTGTTTATCTTTGTCAGCAATCATTAATACAAGATTTGAGTTTTCAACTGTTTTAAGATCTGAGTTTTAAACAATCAGCCAAAACACTAATCATTCTATTACAAACAGTCTCTAACCTGTACTGCACAGTCCTTTTGAAATCAGTCACACAGAAATAGATGGATAGAATATAGGGTTGCCCACCAGAAAGAAAATAAGCACTCCAATTCTCTCCTCCTCCATTCGAGACTGAGGTGGTAGAAGAGGGTGAGGTTCTCTATGCACAATCAATGCAACGTCTAGCGTATGTGTCACAGGGAAAAGGGGGGCAGGCTATAGACACAGACAGGGGAAGGGAGGGTGTGAGACGGAGAGGAGGAGTCATTTAAGGACATAGAAAGAGCTAATGCGGATAACTGCCCTGCAGAGGGTGACTGTGTTCTATAGAGCCGGAAAAGAAGAGACATGTACTACATACCATATCTGTTATCAAAGATGAATACGATGGGGTGTTACAGTCCGTCTAAAACACAAGAGGATGGATAAATAGCACCATTATACGTTTTTCGCTCATGCCATGACATAATACTGTCAACTCATGTTCTTTACAGTAGATAATCTACACTCTCTAATCGGTCTTCGTCTGTGTGCCATGACTTGGGCAAATGCACTGCGCTGCAATGCAGTGCCTGTCCCAACTTGGCATGCTGAGTACATAGTGTGCATACTGCGTCTATGTGCCAACTAGGAGCCAGACACACAGGGCACAGCACACAAATGAAGATTTCTCATCGGCTATTGAACGGCTGGATGTGCCTGTTATTCCTTCGAATACGGTTGTTGGCGATAGACGGTAATTATACATTTCTAATTAATCAAACTACACTAATATGCCAAAATAATACACTTGGGTAAAATCAAGGGATACAAAGTAGAAAGCAAATGCTTCCACACGGGTGAAGTAACAACCCATCACACTTCTGGTCGTATATAAAAATGCACCCCTGGCCCATTATTTTGGCTACAATTAATTAATTACTTAGTGACTTCGAAAGATCGGACAGGTACGGCATAGCTGATGTTAAATAATATGCCTGACAGGACATTTTTTATGAATAATTATTGTATTCCTCTAACAAGACTTCTGGAAAAGTCTAGAAACTACGCCAGGGCACACTGATGCTTTTCAGGTTGGGTCGTGGTGGCCTGAATCTCTATTAAGAGAATATGTTGGGGTGTCCATATTTGGTAACCTGTAGGGGGAGCTAGGGCATATGAAGGTATGGAATACTTTGCACTGCAGATGAGGTGTTAGCGGTGGGCATATTAACACATTGTTCTCATGAACTGTAACACCTCCAAACATAGACTAGAGGTAAAATGTAAAACACTGTAAGAATGGAAATGCAAATATAACAGGATTTTAATATAATAAATAGCACAACCTGACATTTTAATAGCCTGACACTTTGTGATTAAATTGGTTAACCTATTTAAGGTAAAATAGCCTTAAATTACTAGTATCCTTTTCAAATAATAATCTTCATGTAAGGTACCCTCACAGTTCGTTCCCCCCCACCTGGCACCAACTGGTCCGGTAAGTTGATTCGTGACTTATGACAAATTATCTTTTCAGACAAAAGATTAAATAATAAATCTGACAAATAAAACATTATCAAAATGGAAAGAATATGTACCTATAACAGCCCAGACCCGTCAAGACATGGACTCCACTAAACCTCTGAAGGTTTGATTAGCAGTAGATCCTTCAAGTCCTGTAACTTGTGAGGTGAAGCCTCCATGGATCGGAATTGTTGGTCTAGCACATCAAACAGAGGCTTGATTGGATTGAGATCTGTGGAATTTGAGGGCAAATCAACACCTTGTGTTCCTCAAACCATTCCTGAAACATTTTGGCTTTGTGGCAGGGCACATTATCCTGCCAGTCACATCAAATACAGTTTCCATGAAAGGGTGTACATGGTCAGCAACAATGCTTAGGTGGTACGTGTCAAAGTAACATCCACATACATGGCAAAACCCAAGGATTCCCAGCAGAACATTGCAAGACAGCTGAGGCAGTGTGATGCTCTGGACTGTCTTCCAATAGTGCATCCTTGTGGCATATGTTCTCCAAGTAAGCGACGCACATGCACCAGTCCATCCATGAGATGTTAAAGAACACGTGATTCATCAGACAGGCCACCATCCGTTGCGCCATAGTCCAGTTCTCATGCTCACGTGCCCATTGTAGGTGCGTATATACTGAGTATATACACACAAACACCATTTTGCCCCATTTTAATCCAGATTTACTCTCTTGTATGGTTTTGTCATTTTGTATAGTTCATTTTTACAGGAAAGTGAGGAATGAGAATTTTTTGCAAAGTGCAGCCGAGGCAGTAGTTTTAAGCACTGGTTCAACCTAGGATGCAATATACAGTTGTGAAAAAATTAGGACACAGTTCTTTTTTAAGAAATATGGACATATCAATAGATCTTTCAAAAAATATTTATAGATAAAGGTGATTTAATTGAACCAAAACCAATGACATTTTAACCACAATATCATTTATTTAACAAAAGAGTTACAAAGATGCCATTTCCTCCTGAGGAAAAAGTTAGGACACCCTATGCCCGAATAGCAGGTTTTTACCCCTTTGGCTGAAATGTTCTCAATAAGATCTGATATCGATTGGGAGAACATTATTACCACTCCTCCATGCAGATTTGATTCAGTTGTGCAATGTTTGAGGGGTTTCTTGCATGCACAGCACATTTCAAATCACCCCACAGCATCCCAACAGAATTAAAATCTGGGCTTTGACTTGGCTATTCCAAAACTCTGTAATTGTTTTTGGTTCAATTACATCACCTATATGTATAGTTATTGTTTGAAAGAAGATACAATATTGATCTTAAAAATATTGTATGGGGTGTCCTAATTTTTTCACATCACTTACTTAGTGATGACTAACATAATTAACTTAGAAGTACCACTACAGTTTCAGCTATAATAATACCAAAATGTTTCTTACTACACTGCAAATACTATGAACTTGTGAAAACAATCAAAAACCAAACTGAATGAAATCAAAAGAAATAATGAATGTACACTATTTGGACAAACGTAATGGGACACCTACAACTACTGAGGTTCCATGACATCAAAATCCATAGGCATTCATATTGAGTTGGTCCCCCCCCCTTTGTCACTATAAAAGCTTCCACTATTCTAGGAAGGCTTTCTTGTATACAAGCTTTTGGAGTGTGTCTGTTGGAATTTTTGCCCATTCTTCCAGATGAGCATTGGTGAGTTTAGACACTGATGTTGGAAGAGAGGGCCTGGCTCGCAATCTCTGTTCTAGTTAATCCCAAAGGTGTCCAGCAGGGTTGAGGTCAGGGCTCTGTGCGGGCCGGTCAAGTTATTCCATACCAAACACGCCATGCCTTCATGGACCTTGCTTTGTGCACAGTCATGTTGGAACAGAAAAGGGTCTCCCCCTAACTGTTTCCACAAATTTGAAAGCATACCATTTTTCAAAAAGCTGAAGGCATTAACATTTACCTTCAGTGGAATTAAGGGACCTAGGCCAACTTAGCATGCATACAGCTGCTCGACCACGGAAACCCATGCCATGAAGCTCCCGGCACAGATTTAGTGCTGACGTGATGGCCAGAGGAGGTTTGGAACTATGCAGTTGAGTCAGCAGATCTTTGGCGACTTTTACGCACTATGCGCTTCAGCATTCACCGACCCCACTCTAACTTTGAGGTCTGCCACTATCGTGGCTGAGTTGCTAAATGCTTCCACATTGCAATAATACCACTTTGGGTACTTTCCTGGCCAAGGACTCAAATGTTGATGTTTTGTTCCCCAGATGTTTTTCCTGGAGAGAAGTGTCTTCTTTGCTGCCCTTCTTGATACCAGGCTATCCTCCAAAATCCTTCGCCTCACTGTGCGTGCAGATGCACTCACACCTGCCTGCTGCCATTCCTGAGCAAGCTCTGCGATAATGGTGCACCATTATCCTCCTGCCTTGTCCTTGTCAACACTCTCACCTGTGTTAACAATAGGATAACAGACATGAGGTCAGCTGGCCCTTTTGAGGCAGGGCTGAAATACAGTGGACATGTTAATTTATGTCAAAGAGAAACTTTGCAATGAACTGCAATTCCTCCGACCACTCTTAATGACATTCTGGAGTATATGCAAATTGTCATAATAAAAACTAAAAATGTATATTTGTGTCTTTCTCAGAACTTCTGGCCACAGCTGTACAGTTGTGGCAATGGTACTGAATGAAACACCTAAATTCAATGATTAAGAGGTGTGGCCCAATACTTCTGTCCGTATAGTGTATATTAACAAAGTAAGAAATAAATTACACATTACATTTAATAAATTTCTCAAATTGGTATGTGCCAAAACAATGCGCAATGTCCATCCCTTCAATAATGAAGTAGTGGGGAAAAAAAGAAAATTACAATTTAAAGTTGTAATTTCCCGTTAAATTAGATCCTGGCTACAATCAGAAGAAGTAACATTTAATTGCAAAGTCTTCTGTGAGCTTTGTTGTTGTGGCATAAAATATAATTTTGCAAGTCAGAATATCTCTGACAAAAGTCAAATCCTTAATAAAATGTAAAGTTTCAACAAATAAGATTATTGATACCACCAAACTATTGGGAACTCAAAGAAACTACAACATTACTTCGATCTGATTCCTGATTTACCCCATGATTATTCTTACCAAAAGACCAGTACACGGAACAAAATATCTATTACATATTCACAATATTGAAGAGCATTCTATATTTAGAAGCTTTAGATTGGTTTAGGCTAGAGTAAATGCTTCCATTCACAGCTGCATATCACATGCAGTACACAATTTGCATTTAGTGTCATACAGTAACAATGCAATTAACTGGAACCTTTAAAAGTAGAACAAGAACATTATAGAATCCAATCAGGGATGAGACATTTTTTAATTTACATACATTTTCTATTTTTTTTTATATAAAACAAATATTTTGGAAATGTTTTTGTTGGATCTTCCAGTTAATTCTCCATGTTGAGGAGGATAAAATAACAAAAATACAGATTAGCAAATGAGTCAAATAATGCTTTTACACAATCATGTCGCTGAATCTACTGGATCAGTTTCTTTCAAATGTTTATGTTAATTAATCCAATAGTAAGTATGGACAAACAGAGCAATCATCAAACTACCTATCCGAAATAAGAGTTTTTGTGAGATTTGGGGTGATTTGTGAGTGTAATTCACAGTGACCAATCCGTTCTACAGAAAAAGCTACTGGCCCGGTTTGTGGATTTTATCCAAATGAATGATAAAGTCACGTTAAGGCCACATAAGGTCAGGGAGACAGTGCAGTGAGTACAGGAGAATTCAAATGCACTCTACTTATTCAGATTACAGTATTTAGGCACCTGCATAAAACAAGGCTACATTTGCTCTTTTGTTTTAAAGGTTATGTACTAAAATATAGTTTATTGTAATATGTGATCACCTTGATAAGGCTAATAGAAAACATTGACAAATAATTATTTGAGTTAAATATAAATATTGTAGAGGTTCACCGCAGCTCATCAAAACATGACCAATGCCATTAGAAACCATAGAAAAGACAACTTAAATTAAATAAAATACATTGATTACCTCAATCCATCAAAGATTTATATAACATTTAATAATCATAACTTAGATACATTGTATTTGGGCATGATATTTCCCCAAGTCCTTCCTCCATGACAATTTTATGGGACTAGGCATGTTCTAATCAGCCTGTTGTAAAATCGTTCCTCAAGAGACCATTGCTTCACAGAAAACATGATCCAAATCCAAATACAATCTTGACTTTATAATCTACATTAAAAAAACCAACTCAAGTCCGAGGGGGGAAAAAAAAGGCCAGTGGACAGTTATACATATGGACGATTGTAGCGGACCTTCCACCGTTTGGAGCGGACCCGGAAAAAGAAGAACATGAACATGAGAAAAACGCATGAGAAAGCATAGAGAACCACACACAGGCTCATGTCCACACTGGAGAAGCCCAGGCCCAAGAAGCTCACACCAGGTCTGATATCACTGTTGGCTCCCATGTCTGCCTGCCCAGCTCCCTCAACCCTGCTCAACTTGGCATGGATAGCATGGAGCAGAGTGCTCTCAGGGGCAACCATCTTTCCTGGTAGGGGTTCAATGAGCTTGTTCTCAGGAAGTCCGAGTGTCTCCTGGTTTGGCTTCAGGGCTCCTTCTGCTGCAGGTGGCTCGTGATTACTGCTGTGCAAGTATTTGGGGGAGATGTTGGCAACCCCGTAGTGTTGCTTTAGGAACGCAAGCACCTTGTCTTCATTCCACACATGGAAGCCGTCCTGCTCCTCGTGACAAGTGGGACAGATGTCCGGGCTGGGCCACTGGCTCTTGGGAAAGTGAGGGTCTTCACTCATTGTCCCTACACAGAGTAAATAACACTTATTGATAATGACCAGTACCTCCACAGCAAAGACCGGTTACACATATTCACCAGCTTCCTGAATACTAAATACACTGCTGAAAAAATTAAGGGAGTATGTAATCACAGTATAACACTAAGTCACTTAAACTTCAGGGATATCAATATATCCATTCATGCAGCACAGGTGAAAATGACCTCCAGTAGGCTACTAGGCATGTGCACTGTCAAAAACACACTCAATGAGGGTAGCATCCTCTAGTGGGACCTGTGTTCACAGCCCAGCACCGTGTGGCATGACTGGCATTTGCCATAGAACACCAGAATTGGCAGCTGGGTCAATGATTGTCTGGGTTAGGAGATATATAGGCGTATCATTGGAAAGTCACACAGACAACAGTATCTTGACTGTAGTTAAGTACCGGGATTAAATCCTCAGACCCATCTTTCAGACCTTACACTGGTGCTGTGGGCACTGGGTTCCTCCAGGGGCAGTACAATACCCAGCCTCATGTGACCAGAGTGTGTATGCAGTTCCTGGAAGACGAAAGCATTGATGATATTGACTGGGCCTCACGTTCCCCAGAATCCAATTAAGAACCTCTGGGACGTTACGCATCAGGTCATCCTACGCCAACAATTAGCCCAACAGACTGTCCTGGAGCTCACTGATGCACTGATCCAGGGCTGGGAGATCCCCCCCAGGACAAAATCCACAGACTCATCCGGAGCATGCGCAGACCTTGTCAGAAGTGCAAACAGGCACTTGGAGGCACTGAGTCACATTATGATTTGCCGTGATGAAATTCATGCACGTTTGAACAGCCTGTGATTTTAACAGTTTACTTTGACTTTCGGTGTGAGTTTGAATCCAGCCCCCAATCGTTTGGTGATTTTGGTTTCTATTGACAGTTGTTACTTCAACAAATTCCACAATGTGCAATAAAGATTTTGATCTTTAATATATTCAGTTAATTGAATTGAGACCCGATGTGTGATAAGTGGTCCCTTAATTTTTTTGGAGCAGTGTACTCACAACCTAAACCATAGGATATGTCTACTATATAATATGATATGAGTTTAGATAGGGTTATACACTACAATTAAAAATGTTTTGGGAATCTTAGAAATGTTCCCGTTTTCCATGAAAACAAACATGAGTAGGAACAGGAAACAGAGCAAAATGAATAGGAAAAAGACATTTCAAAGTTTGATTTGGTTTAATTATTTTAAAATAATAAACTAATCAATAATAAACTTTGCTTTTTTCAAATAATCCTCCACTTGCAGCAAGTACAGCCTTGCAGCCTGGCATTTGATTTACCAACATATTAGTATATAAGTAATTTGAAAAGCTTTCCCCCCGTTCCTCCTGAAGCACCTCCCATAACTTGGATTGGCTTTATGGGCACTTCTGACATCAAGCTGCTGCCTCAAAAGCTCAAATGTGTTGAAATTTGTTGATTGTGCTGGTTACTCTATTATAGAAAGAATACCAGACTGCTTCGTCCCTAAAAAGTTCTGGCAAAGGGTTTTCTAATGATCAATAGGCCTTTTATAATGATAGGCGTATTAACAAACAACATGCTTATGCCGTATTGGAACACATGACTAAGGTTGCTGAAAATGAGCCTCTCTACGCCCATGTAGACATTCTATAAAAAATCTGCCTTTCCCAGCTACAATAGTCATTGACAACATTTATACTGTAATAGACAAAAACATTCTATTTTCTTTCCAAAACAAAACATTATTTTGAGGGTAAAATCAAGCGGATAAACAATTCAATTGAACCTAGTGTGCTGATAATTACGGAAGGCACTTTATATCAAATGTATTCTCTGGGTTAGGTTTGAAAGTGCTGCATGTAGCCAATTTAGAGATCTTTCCTCACCTGCAAGGCGTCTGTTGACCTGGTTGTGCTTTCTCCAAAGCCATAGAACTGCCTGGTCCAGGGATTTCACCTGGGGTAGAGACTCTGCAGCCATCTCCTCAAAATGCTTGCCGCATTCCTGACAGCCGAAGAAGTTCACAATGTACCTGCGCATTGTCTGCAGCACAGCCTTAGGATTCTCTTCCAGTCCTGGCGATACAGAAAAGCGGTGATTGTGGGAAGTAAGAACCCAGAGAGTACGTTTATTAAGCACTGGAAGTTGTAGGTTGCCTTGAGGTCTACCAGTGGTGACCACTAGACTAAGCAGTTGAGGATAACTTTTAAAAACAAGCCTAGATTGAGGTAATCGTTATGTTCGTAGTGTACATACCTGTGTTAGCTAGTGCGTCTGGCCGACTAGCTGCCTGAACTGTAAGCACATGGAACAGGGTCCACAAGGAACAGGGATAGCCCCGAAACCCCACTCTGCTGCCTTGGCAGCCGACCCACTGCAGCTGGTCACTCAGGAACATTCCGGAAATCTAAAATGGTTCAGACAATTTCAGATTTTTTAAAAGTATTTCCTCAAAACTGAATAAATAAAAATGTGATAAGCTCGGTACAATACGATTTACTACAGAGGTAGAAAACCCCTACATTGGTAGAACAAGTAATGATTTCAGAGCAAACATTTATGAAACTAAATTGAACAATAAAAATAATTCTCCTAGCAGTTGCCAATAAAAAGTATTTGGAGACATAAATCCGCAAAAAAAGGACCAATAACTGGCAATACATACTACAATGAGAATTGAGTTCAGGTGTTTCAGCCACACCCATTGCTCACAGCTGCATACAATTCAGCATATAGTCATGGAGTTTCCAAAGACAAACATTTGCAGTACAATGGGTTGTACTAAAGAGTTTAGTGACTTTAAACATGGCAAAGCCATAAGATGCCACCTTTGCCAGTTTGTTACATTTCTGCCACACTAGATCTGCCCCAATCAACTATACAGCTGTGTCCCAAAAAAATTAGAATGACACAGACTTCCTTAGTTTTTATGATGGCAATTTGCATATAATCCCCCCAAAAACATTTGCAATGCATTTCAGCCCTGCCACAAATGATCAGCTGATATCATGTCACTGATCCTCTTGTTAACAGGGTTGAGTGGCTGGAGATCACTCAGTCATGCTGATTGAGTTATGGCAAGGGGCTCGAAGTGGCTCGGGAACAAAACATCAACATTGTGGATCCATTGCCAGCAAACCCCCCAGACATTAATCCCATTTTTAGTCAATTCTCAAGAGGCGGGACAAACACACAATCAAAAACCTAGAAATTCTGACAAACTCTAAGCATTGATTATGCAAGAATGGGCTGCCCAGGATGTGTCCCAGAAGTTAATTGACAGAATGCCAGGGCAAATTGCAGAGGTTTTGAAGAAAGGTCAACACTGCAAATATTGACTCTTTGCATGTACTTAATGTAATTGAAAGTAATTATACATTAGTTTACCATAGTAACATCTGACAAAGACTATCTAAAAACACTGGAGCAGCAAACTTTGTGTAAACCAATACTTATGTAATTCTCAAAACGTTTGGCCAAGGCTAGAGTTTTTGGAACATTGAGATGTCCAGAGCTATAAGAGTGGAGACTACAATATGAGGTTTGTAATTGAATGAGGTTAGAAAGGTAAGAGGCAGCAAGGCCAAGAAAGGACTTGATGGGGAGCCAGTGAATGTTGGTACAGTGTGGGAGTAAGGTGCGTGTGAGAACTCCAGCAGCAGACGTCTAACCCCAACCAGGGATGTAGACATGGGATCAAGTGAGTAGGGGGAGGCTTTCGCTCTAGTGGTCAACTTGGCAATGTAGGCGTCATCAACAGCAGAGAAGGTGGATTAGCAAAAGCGCTGCTAGCCACAACCTGAGTCAGAAACAACTGGAGTTGTTGGTAGATAGACTCCATCTTGGACTGAACAAAACCCAGAAACAAATCACAATGTTGTACAGAGGAAGCCAGGGGCCGAAGTAGCCGGTTGATGGTGGAGAAGAGAGTTCTCTGGTTTCCTTTACTATTATTTATGAGGTTGGAGTAGTAGAGGGTTTTGCCTTGTTTTGAGCATCCTTATATTTATCCTCATGGTCTCTTGATGGACCAAGAGACCAGATATTTTATAAAGGCTCTCCAGTTGATGGTCAGTAGACTTGAAAAACACAGCTCAGGGGTAAACCAGTGAGCAGATATTGGAACAGACACACTTGGTTTTCAGAGGGGCAACAGCATCAAGGCTAGAAGGAAGGAGTGTGTCAAAATGAAACACCAACTCCTCAGCAGAGGAGGTGGAGAGAACCAGGCTGTTTGTTTGAAGCCTGTCTCCTAGAACAGATGTGCTGATGGATTTAATTTTTTTGTAACTTGGTTAGAGGTACAGCTACATTCCACAGGATGGCAAGATGGTCAGAAATAGCAAGATCTAAGCCACGCACATTTGAGGGTGAAAAACCTGTTGAGCACACCAGCTCCAGAACATGGCCTTCGTTATGTGTAGAAAAATGTACATGAAGCGTGAAATGAAACCGTCCAGGAGGGATAAGAACTCGGCAGCAAAAATACAAACATCAGATTTAACATGGATGTTTAAATAACCGAGCAGTAGTGTACCTGGTGACATGGAGCATACAGAGGTGAGGAACTCTGATAGCTCTACAATAAAAACAAGGGAAGGTTTGGGTGGACGGTAGATTAAAATAATGTCCAGAGGTTGAGGACCAGCCAGCCCAAAAACCAGACATTCAAAATGATGTAGTATTTGAAGTCAGGAGGGTCTTCACCTCATAACCACTGCCGTGGATAACCGCAAGCCCATCACCTCAACCACCAGAGCAGGCTTTTTGCAGGTAATTATAGCCTGATTATGTTGCTTCATTAAGTAACAGGAAGTGATTTGGCTGCTGCCACGCTTTAGTTAAGCACATCACATCAATAAGCTTTTCTATGATCAAATATTTGTAGTGATTTGTGAGAATGATATTGAGAGAATGAGAGTTCAACAGACCAAAGGAGTGGATTTAATCTGTGTAGAAGGTGAGCTAGGTTGCTAAAACTTGACTATATTAATTCGGATCACAACATGTACCAAACCAAACTTCCTGTTCCAAACGGTACAGATATGTGTACCGTAATACACACAGTGTTAATAAACGGACATATGAAAAGAAACAATTTACAGTAATAAATTGCGTTATGAACTTGTCTGAAATATATAAAAATGTTCCTTCCCGTTAATTTCAGATAACATATGCATAATTCATGAAGCCTGGTACTATAGCAGTCAATAGTAATCATTAGAACCTAAATAAGACGGGCACTTGCATGCTTTTTTTAAACTTACTGAATTATCCTTTGTTGCACGTTATTAAATGCACAAATCTGTAGAGAAATCACAGAATCTTAACTCTTTACCACAGGATTAATTACAAAATGCCACCAATGCTTGTACCCCAGTCATACAAATGAGAGGTAAAATAGACTACTGGCTATGTAGACGGGTTTCCCTTCCAGTACCTTTAATTTCTAAGAAATACGATATACATGTGTCAAATTTGTGGCCTCATATCCTAAGTCTTAAAATATGTATAAAATAACTTGTATAATTAAAATGAGCTGAAATTAGAAGCTTCCCCAGAAGCAACATTTTCATTAAATTGTTGACAGGAAAGTAAAAAAAAAAGTCAAAACATCAGTATTGGTATTGGCCAATTTTGTTATATGAACATCTGCTATCGGAATCGGACAACTATTTTATTATCAGTGCATCACTAGTGATAACACTAACATCTACCACTGCTACCCAAAAACCTTAAAGAAAACATATGAAATAAATCTTGGAACGTACATTGCTTTATCAAAAAGAGCTCCATGGCCCTCTCTACCCAAGCTTACATTAGAGTTTTTTTAGCCGTTAATAGTGAGCTTTTACACGGTTTACTCTATTACCCGCATCTTGTTGTTGACCAGGTCCAGGATGGCATCATAAGGAATTTTCTCCAAGGGAAGACTAACAAGCCACTCCAGCAGAGTCTCAAGGAGTTTTACTACTGACTGGCGACCAGGGAAAAGCTGGTATTAAGATTGAAGCAAAACACAAACAAAATGTTAATTCTCAAAACAATACAGGGCAAACATTGTTAATTTGTTTTGGCCGGAACCAAATAGGGCACTTTACTTTAGCGACAACTGTCACAAAGACTTTGAAGGTGTTCAGTTCATCTCCCACCAAGGTTTGGTGGGTAGCCAACTCCACTCTTAGCAGGTAGTGCAGCCCTGACTCAAGATCTGCCATGTACACCTTAGACCTGGGGGAAACCACAGATGGAACCATGGATAAAACAGTTGCACATTAAAGAAAATAATAAGGGCATGCTTTCACACAGTTAGTCTTCATGCATTTTAAGATAAATTGTCTGTTACATAAAATACACTGCAAGAGCATCCAACTCACTTTTCAAAGTATTTCCATGCCTCAGAAATCCCAGGGCCTTGTGCTCCCTTTATTAGGCGCTCCTGTGATACTCCAGAGGAGTTCTGCTTCCTGTAGACTCCAGGGAGCAGCTTAAGGAATGAGGAGAAGAAGAAGCGCAGTCGTTTCTGCCTGGTGATATCAAAATACAAAACACCTGGATTTATACAGCACACTGTGTAGCAAAATGGGAAAAAAACAAGAAAAGGAACGTGCCTAGTTCATGCCGGCTCGCAAAAGGAATGGATGAATGTTGTTTTCCATGGCTGAATGTTGTTTTCCATGGCTGGATGCCACCTATATTTTTCTATGTGGCAGACTGTGTCTTCAACCAATACACTATTGAAACAGCAGATGGTGCTGTATGTGATACATGGGTAAAGATGTGGTGTCTGTTTACTTCAGCATTGCACTTAGTCGAAAATCCACTGTTCCCTGAACTAGTTCCCTACATTATTAGCAGACATCCAAACTAGCAACTGGTATAACAATCTACAATACATTCAATGCATTAAATTAGAAAGAGATTACTGTAGATAACAAGCTAATAGCTACACAGTACCTATAATAAAAACAATGACAGTTGAATAGCTAACCACTACTCAATGTGAACTAATCATAATCGAGAGCAATATGTTAGTTTTCGGTGCAGTTGAGCCATCTTAGAATAACCATAAACAGTTTTAATTTAGTCTACTGAAGCTTGTAGCCAGCAAGGTTTAGACTATCCTGAAGAAATCCAATTGCCTAATCCTGTTGCCTGTTGCACACCGTGTCTCTAACCACTACGGTATGCTCGCCACCTCACACATTCACTCTTCCAAAATAATACAATCAATGTTTGTTGGAAAATTAAAAAAAGATTGTACAAAAACAACAGGATGCTAAATTCTGTGCCCATCAAATTAATTAGGGGAGGCAAAAAAATTTGAAGGAGATTGGCATCACACAACTAAACTCCCTTCTAGTCCAAAGACAAACACACACACACCCATGAGTAAATATAGTACAGGTGGCCAACTCACACATCCAGAATGGCATGTGTCCCATTTGGGTGAAGGAGGTATGCTGACGGGAAAGAGTTGATACCAAGCTTCTCTATGATGCCTTTGTCAGAACTTAATGCCCTCTTCACATTCAGGCCCTGGTATGTCATTAGGTCCAAGATAACCTATGGGAGAACAGTTGACATTATTTATATACATTTATTTTATTAGCACCTCTACACATTGACCTTATGACCAAATCAACATTTGCATTTCTACTGTTGTATCCCAAATATACACAACATATATCCATTCTCAAAATATTAAAATGGTTTTCCCAGATGAAATACTTATGAAAGAAATATTGTAAACAATTCAAGATGCACGTTTGTTAATGAACTGTTGAATTCAAATATGGCATTTAACAAGAAATTAGCCTGGAGCAGAATTTCTTTATTGAAAAATTCCATGAAAGTTAATTTCAGTGACTGACCCTACCTCTCTGCCAACATAAGAGTCCTCTTTTTCAACAATGATGGCGGTGTAATGGGTCGATTTCAAACCAATCAAAGACAATATAGTCTCAGAGCTGAAATGAGGGGGACAAAAGCACACATGCCATTGAAATAAGTTAAATCACATTAATTGCACGTGCTCTCTTTTCAATGAGGTATAAAACAAAATGTCTTGAACAAGAACTATAAGAAAAATGAATAGGAAATAGTCGTTGACAAGGTTAAAAATAATATTTTTTAATTGAAATAATTGTGTTCTTCAAACCTTGCTTTTGTCAAAGAAGCCTCAATTTCCAGCAAGTACAGCCTTGCAGACCTTTTGGCCTTCTAGTCAATTTATCAAGGTAACCTCCTTAACACTAGAAGCGCCAGAGCAAGCAAATTTTACCCAGTGAAGAGGAAAAAAATTATATCTTCGCTCTTGATCAAATTCCAGGACTTTTCCTAAATATGTGTTTTATCACCAAGTATTTTTTTTTTTTTTCATAATCACACGCAGAAAAGCTGATTTAAGGCTATTTCATTCCTGTTCAAAGTTAAATTGCGCGTTCTGCCATTTTTATTCCTGCATTCCATGGTTACAATTCTCTTTTCTATTAGCAGATGTCGCATGGGCTCCCAGTTCTCTCTCTCGGTTCTTCATTTATTAAGAAGAAAAAAAATCTTTATAGTGTATAAATATATAGATCAGGGGTATTCAATTAAAATGTAGAAAGGTCCAGCTAGACCAAATTACTTCAAGCAAAGGTCCGGAATGTTTTGTCTTATGATTCAGTGCCATACATATTGAAGTAGTCTAGTAGTTTACTAGTAGTACTGTTTATTTTATTTGACTCAAAATGTAGTGTACAATTCAATAATAATAATAATAATAATACATATAGCTGCCAGCAGCAAAAATTCAAACAATTTGAAAATTGACAGACATGTACAGCAGACAGAGGGAGTTGAACCATAAACCCTGAGTTTACAAATGGTACACTAACCACTGCGCCACCAGCAAAGTTAATAATTAGACTATTTCGAAATGTTTGGTATTTTTCTAATCCAAAATATACATGACGGAGTGACCCTAATAATAAAACTCATAATTACAATAGGATTACTCCTGACGGAATAACGCTAATAATATTACATATGAAAATATTAAGTCCACTGAGTAGTCTAAAGTTTTTGATTGATACAGAAATCTGGACAAACGTTTGAAAATACACGGAAGCGGGAGCTGAGCGAAATAATGCAGAAAAGTAAAAATTGACAGATACATTTGGCATTCAATTCTGGGTAGCCCCAAACAAAATGTATGTTGAACGCACAACCCTATTTATGGAAAGACGAAAGTAGGCCGGCTGGTCAGCGGTTGCGGTAGTGGACAATATTGTTATGCGCTTGCGTTACAGAGAAGTCTGCATTCAATGGAACCAAACTTGTGAGCTCTGCCAGACATGTCAGCGATTTGACTAGAGACCAAATCAATTGATTCGCGATGCGATCCTTAGGTGGGGGGTGGGTGCATTCTTTACTATATGAAACAAAGAAACCCTGAGCACAATGCAATTCCCTAAGACTAACCTATTAGAGTATCCACTAATTACACAAACCGATTTGATTGCTCATTTCATATCAAGTGAATGTTTCAAACCTTGTAATTTTAATAGCGCCTCCTTGTCCTGCCTATTGTGTAGTAGGTCAAGCTATTATGTAAAAGGCATTCTATAGATTTTATAATGCATTATTTTCTCTGTCACTTCTTAGTGTACAACATAATAATAATAATAATACATATAGCTGCAATCAGCAATTTGATTTACTCCAAAAATTGGGGACAATTGGAAAATTGCAGAAGTGTAAAAGCAAATTTGAAGTTGTAGCAGACAGGAGGAATCAAACCTTGAACCCTGGGTTTGCAATCAGTACACTAACCACTACGCCACTGCCAAAGTTATTAACATAACCATTTCGGAATGTTTGGTATTTACCTAATTGAAAATATACATGAGGGTTGGAATTATGTTCTTACTTTGTTCTTTTAAATGTCACTTGTTTTATTTAGTGGTATTTGGGTTTTGTGAGCAGGTCGATTTATTGCAAAATTTAGAAGGTAACACGGACATTGGACATAGATCGACAGTAAGGTGAAGGCGCAAGACAATCTCCTTGACATCACCAGTTCAGTTGCCAAAGTCTCTTTCACTTTATATTTTCTTTCTGGCGATTTGTATTATTCCACCAATATTTTGAACCTGCAATGTTGAGCACGATATTATATCATATAATATCGAGCCAGACCGGCGTCTTTACACATTGTAGTTACTGCCATCGTTACACCCTTACCTCGAAGACGGAGCAACACAAGATAACAGACACCCAGACGATTCGGCCTTGACTTTGGATCCGTATAAGAAGCGCCATCTAGTGACCATTACGTGTCAGTAAATACTGACTGATCTGTGTCTGACTAGTGTTCTTTGTGATCCAAACACCTCAAATTTAGGTTTGTCTGTTTATAAAATGTTTCCAATATTCCTCGGTCCAGTGTGTTCTTTTGCCACTTTCCTTTTTAGTGGCCAAGCTGAGACCTGGCATTTTCTTTGCAACACTGCCAAGTAGGCCAGCATTCCGGAGTCGCCTGTTTTGCATGTAGTATTAATTGAAACTTCCAGTGGAGAACCTGTGAGATGTCTGTTTCTCAAACTTGACACGCTATTGCGTTTGTCCACTAGCTAAGTTGTGCAGTGGGGCCTCCCACTCTTTCTATTTTGGTTAGAGCCAGTTTGTGCTGTTCTGTGAGGCAAGTAGTAAACAGCATTGCACAAAATCATGTACTAATGATTTTCAGTTTCTAGCCATTTTGAAGGACAGTTTTATTGATCATTTAATCAGCACAACAGTATTCAGCTGGGCTAACATAACTGCAAAGGATTTTCTAATAATAAATTAGCCTTTTAAAATTATACATTTGGATTTGTGTGGAATCATATGAATGCATGTTTCAATGGAAGACAAATGTGTCTAGATAATGAGAACAACAGTCATGTTTAGATTCTTCCCCTGTAGGTCATACACAGCCAACCCAAGAAATGTTTACTTTGACCATTTGGCATTGGGGTTCATGTCGAATTGCTCCTCCCTTGACTCTCGATGGGTGAATGCTTAACGAAAGTCACCACCATATGAAAATAGCTGTAATCTAAAAGTAGGACAGACTAAGTGCCATTGGAACAATGCCAATGGGCCTCTGTATGCTTATGTAGATATTAGAAAACAAATACAAATGACGTTTCCAGCTACAATAGTCATTTACAATGTCAACAGTGTATTTGTGATCAATTTGATTGAATATTTGATGAATATTTTAAATGGACAAGGCGGTCTTGGCCCAGTTGCGTTACTAGACAAACCTGGAAGGCTCAAGTGTAGGGCAGCTTGCGGGCCAGTTCTGTTTTGTGTGGTTCTGGAGGAAGTTTACCATAAGCTGTCGGACTGTCTGCAGCTCGCGATCTGACCCTGGTAAGAGAAATAAGTGGATGATTGGGGCAAACACTGACGTCTATGAGACTGCAGAAGAAACTAGGTCAATATTCACAATTGACAAAATGTTTAACAACCTGTAAAGATGTATTATGGTCATATTGGTTTTCAGTCAGGGTATAACATGTCGGTCAGTTGACTGATTTCCATTTAAGAAATGTAACTGAAATTGTTGCATATTATACAGCAGGGGTCTCCAAACCGTTCCACGGAGGGCCGAGTGTCTGCAGGTTTTAGTTTTTTCCTGTAAATTGGTTCCAGGTTCAGACCTAAATAACCAGATGAGGGTAGACCTAACCAATCAGTGACATAATTAATCAATCAAGTACAAGGTGAGAGTGAAAACCTGCAGTAACTCGGCCCTCCGTGGAACGGTTTGGAGACCCCTGTTATACAGCTTTGGAAAACAAAGATAATTTTTCTTAAATCAGCATCTCTACATGTATGGCAGCCATTCCATTCCAGTGTCTGTTGAAGTCCAACACAGGCACATTTGATTCTACCGAATAAGGTACTGATGAAGCAAATCTTATTTAACTAAGAAAAATACCCATGGCTGTGGATATCACAATCCTCTTGCAATAAGACCAGCAGGATGGCAAAAAAAACTCATCCAAATGACACTCAGCCATTGGATGACATCAAGCGACCCACAAAAATAATGGCAAATGGCAGCAGGGGTAAGTACAGGGCCAAGGACGGTATGAAACAAGCTTCTAAGGGCAGGGTTGAAGTTCTGCAAAGATAGAAAAAGCCCTTCATCAATGAGAAGCAAAGAGAGAGCCACGCTGAGGTTTGCAAAAGATCATAAGGATTGGAGTACGTTCATCTTTTCTGATGAGTCAAATGTTCAACTTTGCCTAACACCTGTCATCTAATGGTTAGACTGAGACCTGGAGAGGCCTACAAGCCACAGTGTCTCACATCCAATGTGAAATTTGGCGAAAAAATCTGTGATGACCTGGGGTGCTTCAGCAAGGCAGAATTCTGGCGGATTTGTCTTTGTGAATAACGCATGAATCAAGCCATGTACAAGATTGTCCTGGAAGGAAACTTTCTTCTTTCAGCTATGACAAAGTTCCCCAACTCTACGGATTGATTTTTGTAGCAGGACAATGCTCCATGCCACACAGCCAGGTCAATCAAGGTGAGCATGGAGGTCCACCAGATGGCCAGCCCAATCTCCAGACATAAACCCCATTGAAAACCTCTGAAGAGGTAGCATGAAGTCACCCAACATCAACGTGAAAGACTGGTGAAGAACATGCCAAGATGCATGAAAGCTGTGATTGAAAATCAGGGATATTCCAAATACTTAGTTCAGAACACTTACGAAGTTAAAACATTAGTATTGTGTTGTTTAGAAATGAACAATACAATTCTTTACATTATTCGAGGTCTGAAAACAGCATATTTTCTGCTATTTTGACCAGTTGTCATTTTCTGCAAATACATGCACTAAATGACAATTTTTATTTGTAATTTGGGATAAATGTTGTCAGTAGTATAGAATAAAAAAAAAATCAAGAGCTGTATTTCTTCAGTACACTAGTAGCATAGTAAAGAATAATAGAACACATCTGAGGAAGACATGTGGTACAATATAAATCTTCTCTAATAAGAGCATTACACATTACTCTATGGTAATGAACCTTCAGTTCATTAAAATAATGTAATAGATAAAGACGTTAAACAAGGCAACGACATAGATCTGTTGTTTCAAACAACTAATTAGCCTCTTCACTATTTACTCATGCCTTGTGTTTAACCACAACCATAAAATAATGCAAACATATCACACACAGCACAGAAGTAGACAATCGTCTAGCTGAATAAGTTACTTTGTTCAAAAGTCATAGCAGCCCTAATGCGGAGTATGAAAGACAAATGGCTGGTGACAAACTGTTATAAACCGGTAATAAAATCGAAAACATAAAAAAAAAAAAAAATTGAATTCATCTGAATCAACGCCATTAATATTTGTCCTAAAGCAATATGGAAATGCTCCAAAATCTTACCCCGATTTGTTTGTCCAACATCAAAAGCAGGGTTATGTGCTTTAAAGTACTGAGGGAAAAAATAAACAGTTTCAGACATGTAATGGTGATTAATTAACAAAAAAAAAAAAATATATATATATATATATATATATATATATATATATATATATAATAATAATATAATATATATATATAATGCATTTATACAACTTTAGTTTAAATCATGACTGGCACTTACTCTAAAGGTGGGGTAGAAGTGAACGCCAAAGTCCTTGCAGATGTCAAAGTTATTCTCTTGAGCACAGTCCACGACACCAATTCGTATGGCTTGCTCCCAGTCTGAGAAAGATTTTTTTTAATACAATATTGTTGGTGCAAGTCAGCATTCTTCGATTTCAATAGAGTAGTTACTTATTTTATCAGAGACAGTCCCATACCTTGTTTAAATAATCATTAAAAAAAAAAAACACTTCGGCCAGAATTAGCTAAAAATACATTTGTAATCCCGTGACAAAAAAGCCCAGAATATTGCCCAAATTAACCCCACTAGGTACATACATATATATATATATATATATATACACACATGCAAGTAATTCTCTGCTGCACAGGCCACACACACCATGCCCCAGCAGTCACCTTCAATATATTTATAATAAACAACAATGCTAATTTCCATTTTGCTGTATACAATTCACTTTTTTTATGTATTACAATATCGGTGTCTTTCTCTACAAAACCAAATGAAGATGTATGAGCCCAGCTAAAATACAACTTATATATATATATATATAAACACAAACACCAAATGCAAACTAGCTAGAGAGAGCAAACATTAGCTCTAATGCAGATGGCTACCACTAGTGGGTGGTGTACATTAGCATGTTTGAACAATGACATTTGTAATCTTTTTATTTCGTTTTTTATACCTCAATATTATAGTTAGTGCCCTGGGTAATCACTAATGAACTGTTCACACCACATTTAAACAAGCAAAAATTATATTCTACGATTTGTGCTCAAGTCTGCACAGTTTTACATTTGTCTTGAACTCTCCCCTTTAAACATCCTCTATGCTCACCATCTGCTACAATGACAGATCCCTCTACAAGCATGAAGAATAGTATCATCAATCCTATATTGGTATTAGCCTCTTAACCTGCTTAAAGGCTTACATATAGGAACAGGCAAGTTGATGTTAGTGTTGCTAAGATTCTTCTGGACCAGAGTTAGATCTGACAATGGGTCTGAAAATGTCATCCCGGTACCTAACAGCAGTCAGCGTACCTTTAGCTAGCACGTGTAGTGCAACCCTCCTAGGATATGCCTTCTCAGACATCATTGACCCATCACCAAAACAATCATTCTGGATGATGTTGCAGGCAGCATAACGTTCACCACAGCGTCTCCAGACATGTGCTCAGTGTGAGCCTGAAGTGCATTTATAAAGAGAACAGGGCGCCAATGCTAATTCTGGTGTTCTCAGTCAAATGCAAATGGAGCTGAACAATGATAGGCTGTGAGCACAAGTCCCACTAGAGGACGTATGGCCATCATTCCACCCTCAGAGTCTGCTTCTCACAGTTCGGAGGTCATTTTGTAGGGCTATGGCATTGCCCATCCTGCTCCTTAACGCACAAAGGAGCAGATACAAGTTTGGCTGCCAGGTTGATGCCCCTCGACGGTCCAGTGCTTTTTTTATAATGTCCCGTCTCCTGGTATCTCAGTCAAACGATTTAAAATTTGAACATGATATTGTAACCATGATGCTGATTAATTGATGATACTCATTAATTTGTTATACAATGTCAGAGCTGACCTTTCGTTTCAAAGAAAATAATTAACAAATTGCATTCTTTCTTTATTCATTCTTTTCTTGGTACCCCAATTCTCCTTTATTTGGGAAAGACACGAGTAGCAGTCACTCAACTCAACTAGGTACATGTAGAGGCGACTCCTGGGTTTGACTCAGGGTTCAGAATTAGCACTCGCCATCCGAAAATGTCTTTGGCGAGTAAATAATGGTGACTACGCGCCACACTGGCAGGTAGACAAAAATAATTAAATTCACGTGCTAGAGACGGCTGGTTTGCTGTGTATGAGAGACCACTCATACCATGGCTAATACAATGGTGTTCCAAATGCATGGCTGGAGTTTAAGGAGGGAGTTATATTTTTCAGTGTGTGTCATTGTCAACACAAGTGAAAAATGCAGAGGCAATTCATTCGTTGTTGGGGCTATAACCATGAAACTGGAGAATATTATTTCACGAGAGCTCACAATGTCACCGTGATTGCACGTCAGTCGCCAAGGCACAGCTTAGGCCCCTCCACACTACCCCCATCAGTAAAGGCAAAGAGCACAAAACTGTCTGGCGCTGCCGCATTGACAAGAAAGCAAGACCCTAGTCCAAATTCTAATGGATGTGCGAGTAAATTGATTTAATATGCATTTTATGATGTACAATATAACCAGTACCTACCAAAGATCACATTATCCACCTTGTTAATATAGTTGAATTTTTTTGTTAGCCAATTCACCACTGTGTTGTAGGTAATCATTTTTCGTTAATTGATAATCTATTTTTTTTGCCGTTTGGATGAGAAGAAAGGGTTGGATTTAGGGAGATGTTTATCTTGTCATCATGGCACCTGTGGTATCCCAGTGAGTGGGATACATTACACAACAGTTGAACATTTTGTCCTCAAAGTTGATGTGTTAAAAGCAGGAAAATGGGCACGCGTAAGGATCTGAGCGACTTTGACAAGGGCCAAATTGTGAGGGTCTAGTGTAGTCCATGCCCCGAAGGGTCTAGGCTGTGTTGGTGGAAAAACAGGGACCTACACAATATTGGGTAGATGGTGTAGAGGATAAATTGTATTGTGCAAATCCATAGGCCCTATTGACAAATGCATAATTAGTTATTTGCATAGGTTTAATGTGCCTACACTGTAAAAAAAAAAAAAAGTAATTTGACAGGACATTTTCTGTATATTTCTACAGATTGTTCCTGTTTTTCCAAAAAAGAATGTAATGCCTGTGTATTTACAGAGATTTGCAGTAATTTAAACGTACACCCAAGTGACAAGGTATTTACCGTAATTAAAGATTACAGGAATATTGTTTTTTTAATAGCCATTCATTGTATTTTAACATATTCAAATTTTACATGTACTGGGAGGTAATATTTCACAGATTTTTCATGTTCATAATAATGACGAAATGCATGTAAAATTACAGAAATCAGTAGTCATTCAAATTGCTTTACTTAAAATGGCTGGTCATTGAGGATGTGTTGTTAACATGATACTATGTTTTTAAGGGTAATTAATAGTATTAAATTGCTGCAGAGAGAACATTTTCATGCTTAAGTTTGAAAAATTACCTCTGATCATTTGGGACTGCTGAAAGACTAGACAGAAAATAGCAACATTACACAAGCACACAAGGAAAGATAAAAACACTTAGATCTGAATATAGGTAATATCTTTGTTCCTAAAAATCAGAGAGGGAAGGAAACATTATGAAATTTCCAAGAATAATCTAAATTGTATTATTATATTGTATTTGTACGTCTATGGTTTAAGGGTTTTTCAGCCCGTAGAATGAGGGTCACTCTATGGGCTACATGAATGTAACTGTAATATCATCATGAATCGTCAATTCAACCATTAGCATTCATATACAGTACAGTACATACAGTATGTCCAACAGATGTATGCAATGTTTGCTCTGTAGCTGTAGAAACAAGGGTATTAATACATTAACAAACCTTACCATACATTATTACATTTGTATTTCTACACTGCAATGTAAACATAATCTGACCAATTAATTAATAGCCTACAAATACAATTAAATTCATTTTTTTTTGGGGGGGGGGGAATAAGTAATATTTTCCTATTATCATGTCACGATGATGAAACAATTTCTATTGGCTGTCTCATTGTGTTGCTTTGAACAAGATTGGTTAACCTGACTGTCAGCCATTCACCAGTCAATTTTGAAAAAAATACGTCTGTTTGAGCGGGTGTGCTGCTGCTGGCGACGCGGTCGGTCCACTAGTAGGCTAATTGTTGTTACCTGGATTATTTTACACCTGCCTGATAATTTCTTATTTTAAGCAAATGGTGGTATGTCAACGGAGAACTAAAGACTGGTTAATTTGTCGTTATATTTTTTTGGGGGTTAGGACCAAGTTCTCCCTTAAAAAATACCTTATGGGTAGCAGTTGGCGAGACAAGCTTCCAATTTACACAACGCAATTCATGGTAAGTACATCCGGTTTATGATAATTTGCTGCATGGTATAAATTCACTAGAGCTACACTATTTTTTTCTAACGGTTGTCATCATGTTATTTACCGATTCAATTTACTTGTCTATCTGTATCTCGCTAGTATCTAGCTGACCCGGCTAGCATAGATAGGGGGGAGGCCACTAACTAAGCAAATATTTAGTGAGTCACTATTTCAAAGACTTTAACTTTCAGACTTGTCTAATATTTTGTTGCAGTACATGCATGTTGTATTGGAACTACATTTTATCATTTTGAAAGTTAGTTTTGATTTGCTCTAGTCCCTTGAATATTATACTATTGGATGTTGATATGGATGTGTGAGCATCTATAAGTTTATTGATGGGGAATTGTTCAATTGCTAATGTTATCATAGAAGACGCCCAGACATTATGAAAATATCGGGATAGGGAAATATTCACAGCTTCTTCACAATTTAAACCCCAAACATTTTCTTCCAGCGGGACCCTAGGATTTAGGCCCCATTGTATTATTTATGGGCCAACCTTATACAGTGGGGCAAAAAAGTATTTAGTCAGCCACCAATTGTGCAAGTTCTCCCACTGAAAAAGATGAGAGGCTTGTAATTTTCATCATATGTACACTTTAACTATGACAGACAAAATTAGGAAATAAATCCAGAAAATGACATTGTAGGATTTTAAATGAATTTATTTGTAAATTATTGTGGAAAATAAGTATTTGGTCAATAACAATAGTTTCTCAATACTTTGTTGTATACCCTTTGTTGGCAATGACAGAGGTCAAACGTTTTCTGTAAGTCTTCACAAGGTTGTCACACACTGTTGCTGGTATTTTGGCCCATTCCTCCATGCAGATCTCCTCTAGAGCAGTGATGTTTTGGGGCTGTTGCTGGGCAACACGGACATTCAACTCCCTCCAAAGATTTTCTATGGGCTTGAGATCTGGAGACTGGCTAGGCCACTCCAGGACCCTGAAATGCTTTTTACGAAGCCACTCCTTCGTTGCCTGGGCGGTGTGTTTGGGATCATTGTCATGCTGAAAGACCAAGCCACGTTTCATCTTCAATGCCCTAGCTGATGGAAGGAGGTTTTCACTCAAAATCTCACGATACATGGCCCCATGCATTCTGTCATTTACACGGATCAGTCGTCCTGGTCCCTTTGCAGAAAAACAGCCCCAAAGCATGTTTCCACCTCCATGCTTCATAGTAGGTATGGTGTTCTTTGGATGCAACTCAGCATTTTTTGTCCTCCAAACACGACGAGTTGAGTTTTTACCAAAAAGTTCCATTTTGGTTTGATCTGACCATATGACATTCTCCCAATCTTCTTCTGGATCATCCAAATGCTCTCTAGCGAACTTCAGACTGGCCTGGACATGTACTGGCTTCAGTAGGGGGACACATCTGGCGGTGTAGTGTGTTACTGATGGTAGGCTTTGTTACTTTGGTCCCAGCTCTCTGCAGGTCATTTACTAGGTCCCCCCGTGTGGTTCTAGGATTTTTGCTCACCGTTCTTGTGATCATTTTGACCACACAGAGTGAGATCTTGCGTGGAGCCCCAGATTGAGGGAGATTATCAGAGGTCTTGTATGTCTTCCATTTCCTAATAAATGCTCCGACAGTTCATTTCTTCACACCAAGCTGCTTACCTATTGCAGATTCAGTCTTCCCAACCCAATTTTGTTTCTGGCGTCCTTTGACAGCTCATTAAAAATCCTACAATGTGATTTTCTGGATTTTCTTTTCATTTTGTCTGTCATAGTTGAAGAAAATTACAGGCCTCATCTTTTTCAGTGGGAGAACTTGCACAATTCGTGGCTGACTAAATACTTTTTTGCCCCACTGTGTACACACACAAACACACACACTTTAGTTAGGGAGAACAAATGTTTAAAAAATAATAAAGCCTGTATGTTTATTGTAATTTCTGAAGAAAAACTGCTTTGTTCCAAACTTTCCAATAGTTAAGTAGTTAGATTTTTTTGCTGGCTTTTACCAGCAAACCAAAGCCATAGAGAGAAAGAATGGCGTCAAATCCGTTGGCTCCAATGGGACAGTTTTTTTTCCAAGATGGCCACTGAAAAGTTCTAAACAAAGCAGCTGCGTCATTAAAAAACAGTGTATGATGAAACTGTTGAAGTTAAGCACTTAAAATGTGCACAATGTTTAAACTTTTTTCCCCCCAATCTGATCAAAGTTGAATGGCGGTAGCAAAATCGTTAATCAGCTTAGCTTTTTTCTGCCATCAAATACGTTTAAACGCTTAACATACAAAGATTGTATGCTAGCTAGCAATGTTTAATGTGGTGTAAGGTTCCATGTTGTTTCAAACTCTCCAGTTGGATGCGATTATACACAATGTCAAGGAACCATCAAAGACCCGAGTAGAAAATGATTAATCTAATAGTAAATGTTTATTGAGCAAACGAATTTAGAGACCATAATAACAAGCAGTCCATTATGTGCTAGATAATGATAGAGAGTATCTATGGATAGTGTGTGCTGGATGGGACAGCCACCTAACACAAAGCTTCCATTTAAAATACAATATTGTTTTCATTACCTCACATAGCTTTTTATTGTTGTGGTCATTTGAAATAGTAAGGTTGCTCCTGCTGTCAACTGGGAAGCCATACATTGACCCCCTTTTCAGAGCGTGCAGTACATTCCCATGCAGCACACCCAACCATGATGAAAATGTTAGGTACAAGGACAAAACAGAACACAGTCTTACAGATGTATAAAGGAAACAACTTGTTTGCAAGTTACGTTTAATGACAACATTTGAAAATTGTGAAGAGACTACTAAATTAGAGTACAACTTTTATATTGGAGATGTTAATAAATCTGATTCAAAGTCTGCAAACCTAGGCGCTAAAATATGTAGCTTACATAGGACCAAATAACTTTTTGTGGAGCTCTGTTATCGGTCCGGTGAGTTTTCCCATTCATTTAGATCTCCCGCTCGGCTTAGTTTTGGAACTTTATTTCTAGACTCATGAACCACATCACCACATAGCATTCCTACCCTCAGTTGACAACTCTTTCTCTCTACTGCGCTGCCAAAGACTAGCCATATGTTACCTTTAACTTCCTTTGAACGGACCATAAAAAGGTCCTATATTCATGCATTTGTCTGACACAAGGTAAGTAGGAAAATATTAGAAATTCCCAAGTATAACATGTCAGTCCTTACAATAAATAGGGCACTAGGCCTGTTCTACAATAATGGCAGAGAAAGAATGACGGGAATGATTATTTAATACATCGGCCCCCTTCTACACTGTAGCGTTTGGATTCATAAGGATGTGCCTGAAGGCAGTAGTGTCCGTAAGGTCATTCATATTTGCCACCTGCCCACAATCCTAAATGTGCTTCAGCTCGTGTGGCGCAATGGAAGCCCTCAGATCAATGGGAAACAATAAGCCCAAGTTCCCCCTTTTGGGAGGGGAACAGCTGGTAGGCGTCCAGTCACGAGCCAGCCAGCTGACGGCATTGGCCAACAAAGAACGATGTTTAATATTCAGCCGCACACTCTGATGTATGCTTCCTTAACATCGAGAACTAGGGTTAGGCAAGCCCATGAAGTTCAAATAATTAAAATATTGATATAACACTACAGTTACGTCTCTTTACATCGTAGTCAAAAAGATTAGAATTTGGCCACATGTATGCACCTACATAACCATAATACTATGGCTAACCGTAAACTGCTTTATCGCAGAAAGAAAAATAATTCATCCTACCCACCTTGCCCCGGTTTCTGTGAACAGTACCTTTAAAAAACTCCTGAAGTTGTATCTTTGTTTTCATGCTAATAAACACTCAACTAATAGGCTTCACTGCTTCAACAGATCAACATTTGTAAATGAAAACAGATGGTAAACTAGAATGTGAATGCAATATGTCTGAGAACAGTGAACACCATACCCGTTCTGTGAGAACAGCACAGGTGTGACAAGTACATTCATATTCTTATCAATTCAATCAATTATTAATTTATCACGCCGTTTGTCTAGATTAATCCAAAATCATTTTAAATACTGTAGATGACGTTGGTCAACAGAAGAATAGCAGTCGAGCAGCTTTCGGAGGTATTGAATATATGAACTGGCGTCCTAATAAGAAAACATGCACCAACTAGCATTATGGTACACAGTCCCTTATTTACCCGAATAGACGTGAGACACATTCCAAACAATACAGTTTACAAATAACTATATTACGCATATGCTATACTTATGCTAGTAGCTATATGCTAAGAATCTAACTACCTACCAGCAGAAACAATATAGGGAATGAGGAAACCTGTGTCAGTGCTCGCTAGCTTGCTAACATTCAAGATGACTCACCTTTTACATCTCCAGCTAGAGCCTTCCAGGTAGGTGAGTACTGAATGCAGTGACCACACCATGAAGAGTAAAACTGGACTAGCCAAGCGGTAGAAGAGTTGAGCAAAGACTGCTTGATGGTCGAGCTTGTCAATATAACTACAAGGTCCTCCTCGGAATACAGCCTAGTAGTTTGAGATAGGCGAAATAATAACACTAAGATAAAGATGGCTTTCAAAAATACAAACCCTGCCTTTCGAAGTGAAAGGCGGCTGTCAACATACAGAGCGGCCATATCGTAAAATAGTTAACGGTGATTTGGACACGGACAACAACATGACAAGAAACCTTTGCTAGCAAGATAGCTACGTGTTCTTCGTTGCAGATTTGTAGCCGCGCACTGACGCGCTTCGATGCAGTTTCTAAACATCACGTTTGCGCAGTCCCAACGCAACCTTACAATACATTCAAAATAATACAATGGAGCTTCAATGGCATGGGAGACAATTGTTTGAATGCCAAAGCAAGCGAAAAAAGTTAATTAATTAGAAAATAGAAATAGTTATTCCCAAAACGCAAATAAAATACAAATGCTGAGTTAACATTACACACATCAGAATTAGAAACAATCAAGTTTGCTCCGTCAATACATGCCAAGAAGAGTAGTCAATGTAACTATGCTGGTAGTTAAACAACATGTAGTGAAAGAATACACCACATATACACAAAGTTGGCATACATATACAATGAGTGGTGAGCATATACACCGTCAACCTTAAATATTGGTCTCCATAAATAGGAATAAAATAAAAAATAATTGTATGCTTGATGTTACATCACATCACAGAAATGTTACCTTTCGTAGACTACAAACGTCATCAAAAAATAATTTCAAACAAAAACATACATACCACAATTATTGGAATGTTGCATTTATAGTTCTTTGCCAAGATAATAGCCTTAATTCATATCCTGTAATGTTTGATGACGTGGGAGAACACATAACAAGGGATTTGAGATCATTCCTTGGTACTCTAGACCAGGGGTGGGCAAACTACGACCCAAGGGCCGATTACAGCCCGCGTGGCAGTTCTATCCGGCTCGCGAAAGGAAATAAAATAGATTTGAGGGAAATTAAAAAACAACTCACCAGCCCATTCTTATACATCTGAGTCAGAATATAAATGCTGTACACATTATAAAGGATCTGCTGTATACATATTTCAACTTCTGCCCCTTTCTGGCCTGCAAATCATTTATGATTAACAAATTACAAAAACCAATGTGGCCCTCCATTTAATTTCAAAATCCTGATGTGGCCCCGAGGCCAAAAAGTTTGCCCTCTCCTGCTCTAGAACCTTCAGATGTATGTTAATTAGTTAACAGCTTGGAGGTGGCTTGTGTAGAAAAGTATTGCATTGTCTTTGTGGGACGGATTGCCCAGGGAAATAAAGAGTTCATGCTGAGGGATTTTTTGTTCAGGATTGACCTGTAAAGCTAGCCTGCCAAATGTCTAGGGATATTTTTTTGGAACATGCTTCCTTGTCCTGGAATCATGTGAAACCTTGACGGAGGGCAGGTGACAACCAATTACCCTTTTTTAAAATTGTACAATGATTTGCAGCGGGCAGACACAGAGTCAAACTTTTCATTTTGAGTCATAGAAACAGGGTACATCCCTACAATATAAACACATTTTATTTGTGTATAATTTCCCACCATATTCTCACCTGAACGCATTTTTGTTTTGAAGTGGTGAGGCAAATAATTAAATTGATTCAAGATTTAGCATTTAAATGACTTGTAAAATACAAAAATTAACAGCAACTAGAACACATTTCGTAATGACAAAAAACAAAAAATACAATGCATTGCAATAGTATTTTGATCCCTGACCAATTATTTCTTATTACTCAATTAATTGTATATATATATATATATATATATATATATAACTTTTTTTCCCTGAAAAACTTCGAGATTCTCACTTGCCCACTCTCTACGCCTGCGGTGGCCCGAGCGCTGGATGGACGTTCCATATGCCGTATAGCACAGATCACTGTTCCGGTGGCGCTACGGGTCTCCGTCAACCACTGAGTACATTCATTTTTTTTTTTTTTTCTCCTCACGTACCTGTTGTTCTCGGTCTGTCCTGGCTCCAACGGTGTAATCCAACTATTGACTGGTCTACTGGTGCTATCACTGGCTGGAGCCCTCAGTGCCGTGCCAGTTGCCTGAAGTCTGCGCAGCCTACCCCTGTTGACGTGTCTTGTAGTTCTCAGGAGTTTCCCGACCTCTCTGACGTTCCGGCTGAATACATGGGGAGGTGTTTAGCAAGTCTTGTGCCTCGTCTCTTCCTCCTAATCGTCCCTACGACTGTGCTTTTTCCCTCCGTCCTGGATCATCGCCACCTAGAGGCTGTCTCTATTCCCTGTCTGCCCCTGAGACCAAGACCCTCCGTCCTTGTATTAATTATCGGGGGCTGAATGCAGTCACAGTGAAGAACTGATACCCGCTTCCTTTGGTCTCTTCTGCCTTCGAGCTCCAATGAGAGGCTGTCATTTTCACAAAGTTGAACCTGCACAACCCTTCCCACCTGGTGCGCATTAAGGAAGGGGACGAGTGGAAGACGGCATTCAATACAGCTAGTGTGGATTATTTTAGTTAAGATTAGATATTAGATGTGTGTGTGCTATTAGAAGCAAACTGTGCCAGTAGGGCGTATACTCTGAAATTAGCCAGCTGGGGGTCGTAAATATTAATAAGTACATTCCAGAGGTAGGACTATAAGTCAAGAGATTTGAGGCAAGGACATAGCATGTATAGGAAGACAGGTTTATGGCCTTTTTTAGCTGGACCCACAGATGCAGACAAGGAGGAGGATGGAAACGAGCTAGCCATGGTCAGATCTACTGGCGCCAGCCTACCCCCTCAACTGTCTTCTTCGTCGGCCTCCGAGGCCATCAGAGGGCCCCATGGATGGAGATGGGGGCTGCAGGACGGGACACGCCCACCCAGGAAGCGCGCTCATCAATTTCGATACAATGACTGAGGGGGGAATAGGCTACATAAAATGTGTCCGATGTGAACAGACTTCAGATCTTCCTAGCTGTATTTTGGGGAACGATCTCCAGATATATCTGTAATAAAAGGCGTTTACTTTGGAAATAGCTGACCGTGTGGACATTCTCTGATTCAGGACTTGGGGGAAGTAGTTTGAATTCTACAACCTGGGGGCTCATCCGGGATCGGAGAGTGTTCACGCCAATTGATTTAACCAGAGCCTCCGGAAATTCAGAACGATTTTCAGCCGGGCAAGTTATTAAGGTGAGCAGAACCTATTTTAAAGACAACTCTGCGTATTGGCCATAGCCAAATTTTGAAGATCATTTGTGAAAAGTACGAAGAGTGTAAATTAAGATTTCCAAACTAACGGCCAGGACGGAGTGGCGTCTCCGGACAAACCAGGGGTTAGAGGCCCGCGAGGACTAACCTCCGAACCAAAATATTACATCCTTGAAGTGGCTACTCCTACCTAGTTTTGACGAAAAATAGGACCCTATAAAGCGGCGTCTCTATAGGGAGCTGGGCTAAAAAGGCCCGGAGAATTCAGGACCTCCAAACTTTATATCCTAGATCTAGCATATCCTACCTTGTTTCGACGGAAGCAAGGACGTTTACAGAGCGGCGTCTCTGTGGATTGCTGGGCTAATATAACAGGGAATTAGTTTCCAACTTTATATAAACACACACGCCACACATAGTCACAGCTTTCATAGTTAGACGGCAAGAGGAGGAAATAGGTGAGTGATGGTCTAGACAGGGGAAATAGTATTCATCACACACACACACCCACACACATAGACAGAGGAGGAGGCCAGGGAAGGAGTGTGGTTTCAGATAACAATAAAAAATACAGAGGTTGGTTAGGGATGATTGGTATAACACAAATTTGTTTAGGGTGACATTCTCTTTGTGTTTCGTCTCTGTCATGTTTTGTGGTTGTCTGTCCGAGGGTGTGCGTTGGTGGGGGCTGTTAACTTCCGTATGTGTGTGCCAGAGAAAGGGGGAGGACTGGAGGTTAACTTCTCAGATAAATTTAGACTAGCCATGTACTGGTATAGAGGTTGCAACCGAAAGGTTCAGATGGAGCGGGAGGTCAAAACTAGAATGTGAATGATTTTGTTGGTGTCATATAAGGTCTAAGAAAATGGTGTTTGTACAAATTAGGAAGGACACTGGGGACATTATATGCCGGGGGTTAAAACAATTAAAAGGGGGAGCACCTCGGCTCCCCCAGGGCTGAAAGACGAATTGGTTGATCTCGGAGACGAGATCAAAAGGGGGATTTGTGGAATTCATTATTAAAGATATTAGGTGGTGGACTGAAATCATGTCGTGGAGGAGTAGACTCCTAAAAAAGTAGGCTCGAGGGTTAATAGGTTACGTGGGACATTCCATAAGAGGGAGGGGGGTCAGGAAGTTAGAAGGATAAAACAAAGGACACTGTTTATCTAAAAACCTATAGATTAACTTTTAGGCTGACCACCACACATGGGACTGATCAAGTGACCCAGGAAAAGGAGAGGAGGGGGACTGGCCAGAAGGGTCCGGCAGACTTCCTGGCACCGGACACAACAACACCAT
>JACXGK010003681.1:0-37524 GCA_016801125.1 Novumbra hubbsi
TTGTGCTGTCCTCGGGGTCACTCTGACCCCTCCTGCCCAAAAACGGACGCCGCACAGTCGGCACAATACGCGCGAGCGCAACCCAGAGGGCCGCGCAACTGTTGTCTGGCTTCGGAGGGAGGACGGGGG
This sequence comes from Novumbra hubbsi, assembly GCA_016801125.1. NCBI lineage: Eukaryota > Metazoa > Chordata > Actinopteri > Esociformes > Umbridae > Novumbra > Novumbra hubbsi. Next base: position 130 of record JACXGK010003681.1, read on the forward strand.
GGTGTAACGTCAAGGCCGCGTTCAGCCCGATGACAGTGCAAAGCTCCGCCGGGACACAGTGACCCATGAGAACTGCACGAGGGTTAAAGGGGTCCGATGTGAACGGACTTTAGATCTACATGTCCGGCGAGACAGATCTCCGGGTGCGCATTCGTAATAAAGGTGTATGATTTGGGAAGACTTGAACGGCGTGGACATTCTCTGATTTGCAACCCGGGGGGAAACTTTAGTTCCTACAAAACCCAACCCAATTACTGAAAACCCCCAACATTGAACAACAATCGGTGGGCGCATATCGATTACGACTGCTTCGTGTTCCATGACGTGGACATCATCCCCATGGACGACCGGAACACCTACCGATGCTTCAGCCAGCCCAGACACATGTCTGTGGCCCTGGACAAGTTTGGCTTCAAGTGAGTGTCATGTCTTAGTTCCCCAGTACAGTCTACTATCACAGGGGTCAAGTAAACAATGGTATTGAACAAGTCACCATTTTGTTCAATAAATATATTTCCAAACGAGCTATAGACATGAATTCATACATACAAAGAAACCAAAACAAATAAACTCAGAACGTAAGTTATGTGTAATGTGAAATGACACAGGGAACAAGTATTGAACACATGAAGAAAGTGAGGTGCCAAAAAGGCATGGAAAGCCAAGACAACAGTTGAAATCTATCAGTAATTAAAAAGCAATCCAGCCCCTTGTTAGTGCAAATTAATATAAGATGCTTCAGCCCCAGCTGATGGCCTACAACAAGGTCTCATTGCCAAGGTGTCACTGTCACGGTTGTCGGTGTGAGTGGAACCAAATGCAGACATTTATACAAATAAAGTGAATTAATTTACAAAAAGAAAACAAAAGAACCCGAACTATAAACTGAGTAAATTAAAGGTGCTGAAACAAGCAGCTAAAACACATAACACTAAACAAGACGAAACACCGTGCCGGGACTTCCATTTAAGCATAGTATCCTCAATGAACCACAACCAGTGACAGAAACAAAGGACATATAAACACACAAATTACCAAGTGCAAACAGGTGCCCGTAATGTCCGAAATGACCAAGGTGAGCTTCAAAATAAAGGTGCTCCCCAGAATACCACCACCTACCGGCACCGTGCTACTCTATACGTTACAGTCACACAAGACGCATCTCATGATGGTTAAAAGCAAAGAGCTGTCTCAACACTTTTGCAACCTAATTGTAGCAAAACATAACAAATAATAGCATGTCCACATTTTGTAAATGAAATCTGTATTTTTATCTGTTCCATAGGCTGCCCTATAATCAGAACTTTGGTGGTGCCACTTCATTGTATAATGAGCAGATGCTGAAAATTCATGGTTTTCCAAACTCCTACTGGCACTGGGGCTGTGAAGATTGACATCTTCAACAGGCAAGACATTTTCTCGTCCAGACGGTGTCATTGGAAAATGCCGGATGATCCATCACACGAGACAAAAACAATGAAGTCAATCCTCAAGGGTAAAACTTTACAGCAGTTAGGTTTCCTAACAAGGATACATTGTTCTACAACTACTCAGTAGATGTTCATAACAGCTTGACCGTTTTGCCTTGCAGGGTTGAGAAAACAACTAAAACTTCAATAACAATGGATAAATATGGCCTCAACTCTCTTGAGTATGAAGTTGTCGCAGTGCAAAAACACATCCTGTTCACACGGATTACTGTAGATGGGGGAGCCAATCCAAGAAAATACACCAGAGGATGAGAACTAAATAATTACAATTTTGTACTTGATCAGACTTGCACATTACCGATACCCAATAGTAATGTCCTTATCACTGATGATCAATTAAATCTAAGCATACCAATTGCTTGGTTCTGAACAATGTTTAGGGTCATACCAGGAAGGAAAAGCAAAACAAACATTCAGTGGTTTGTCAGTTATGCAATGGCCTACGGCAGGGGAGGGCAAACTTTTTGGCTCGGGGGCAACATCAGGTTTTGAAATTAACTGGAGGGCCACATTTGTTTTTTTAATTTGTTAATGATTTGCAGGCCTGAAAAGGGCAAAAGTTAAAAAACATGCAGTATATATGTACAGTAGATCCCATATAATGTGTAAATAGTTGAAATTCCGACTCAGATGTATAAGAATGGGCTGGTGAGTTGTTTTTCGATTCCCCTTAAAACCATTTCATTACCTTTCGCGGGCCGGATGGAACAGCCTGGCAGGCCGCATTTGGCCCTCGGGCCGTAGTTTGCCCACGCCTGGCCTATGGTGTCACAAGGGTGGTTCACTTGTTACCGGGTTCCATCGTCATAGTAACTTATGCTGCACACCTACTGTAACGTGCTCCGGAGCAGGTTATATTAGAGATAACAGATCAACACGTGACATAGCAGGTAGACAATAACTTCCATTGACTACAATCTTTAAATAATCTAGAACATACGTTGATTTATACAAGGTTTATTGTTGTATATTAAAGTGTAGGGTAGGCTGATAACAGCATCGCTGTGTGACAATGAAGGCGATTTTGTCATTCTATTACATTCATTTTTAACACTGCAAATGTTGCAACTGAAAGACTAAGGCCAAAACTGTTACACGGCATAAGAATTCATCTTAGCAACACATTTAATGGCTTACACAATTGTAATTATAGTCCGATCTAGTTGTGACTTTATGAGGGGGCAGTGATATTGATTTGCCTTCTGATTTACGCATTCACACAGCATTCCTTCCTGCTTTTAGCCTGGATTATATTTTTAGCATTCTACATATTTCTCAGAAAAATCGTTGTTCCTGTTGAATGACATTCATGGCTCGGGTAGACCTGGCCATGTTGGCGGTTGGTCATCTGGAGCAAACACTGGCCCTTTTATGTGAACGCGCGTTTTGCAAAGATGTGGAAAACCTGGGTTGATGTGTTAACTTGATAACCACTGCCGTGACATTGATTACGCAGGACTGCATTTTTCTAAGATTAGTTATCCTGTGCATGTTGAACTTGCATTGTGGAATATGCCTCTGAAGGTGCAAAGAAACAAAAAGTCACCACACCAAACACTTATTTCAGGCTATTTAGGTGAGGGCACTGGGACAATTGCACAACCACAATTCTATAGTGGTGGATATTGTTTTTAACTTTGTTTGCATTTGTAGACCACCCATGTATTCCATCTACATTGATTGTTTGACTTTTGTTCATACCATTATTAAAATCGAATTGTTTCCGGTTATGGCGCATTGGCTTATTGCACTGCTATTTTAATAGTATTTCATTTATTCATGCATTTTTGTGTATGTTTCTTGAATGACTTTTTGTTTTTGAGTTGCTAATCAAATACTGATCAGTTCTATATCATAATTCTTTATAACAGCAGGAACTATTGAACTTACAAATAACAAAATAAATTGTAATACTAAAATTCACATGTATCAATATACATGAACACAAGGGGGAATCAAGGTCTATATAAAGATATTTAAATTAGTACACATAGTTATTGTTTAATTTGCTTTTTGTTTTGATATATATTTTCTTACTGAAAGCTATATAGCTTGGTTTCTTTCCCATAAACCTTCATCTGTAAATATGATATTTGGCCATAATTGTCATGGTTAGGCCAGGCATTTGGACACTGTTGCAGAGCTGGTGAGAAATCCATTCTTTATTTGAGGATTCTGCTTAGAAAACGTGAAGAACAACAAACAGAAAAACAACAAACAGAAAACTGGCCACTACAAAGGCTAACATGCACAATCAATAATCATTCTTAAAAATAGTTTTTAATATTGCTCTTGTCTGGATAGCATTTACGGCTGAGTTTAAAGGAAACATCAGTTTATTTTGCCACTAGAGAGTCTGTTATGAGTACAAAAGGGTAATGACATTTGCATAATCCCCAAGAGTTACAGGTATCCTATATTTTGATATAAAATACTTTTTTATATAAAAGGAGGGTGGTGACGTACTTCTCTTTTAAAATAATATTGCTCGCCAGTTTCCGGCAAGCGTTAGTAGCATACAATTGTCTAAAGGCGCACATTTAAATTCAGAGTAAGAATCGTAAAAAAGGATATCAAAGAACAGATTCTTTCAGAAACAGAAAAATGAGTAATCGGAACATTGCTCTGTACCTCTGTGCTCCTCTGTGTTGATCTGAAAAAGCAGTGGTTAGTGCAAAAACACTGGGACCGCTTCACAGTCCACTCTTTTTACCAAAGACCAGATAGTTGGACCTAAAACAGCTGAGGGGAGGACACTGGGGAGGATCCTTACCAGTGCTACATGAATAAAAGAGCGTCATTACTTTTAATACCAGAATGGCACTACGGGAAATTCAGGAGCAGTCTTAAGGAGAATGCGGAAGGAGTTGGGCTCCCATTGTCTGGAGATCTACAAATGACTGAAATGAAGGACATTCAGAGCACAGGAAACAACTTGTGCAACTTGTAAAACGTCTAAGGATGAACATCGAGGATGGCGGGGTGTGAGTGGAAAGTGGGTCGGCATCTTCGGAGAAGTCCCGGTTAGATGGCAGAAACGGCAAGGTGCTGATGAGACCAAGAGCTGGGTGGCCCGTGCTGCCTGCCTGCCTCCGGAGGACCTGCTCTCCCTCACTGAACACATTATAATCTTGGAGTTCCTCTTCATGGTCATTCTAACTAATGGAAACCTTCAGCTCTGTTTTGTTTTTTCAAGCGCAATAACAGTTGAATACAGTATTGTTATTCATTTCTTGTGCTGATATCTTGTGTAGATTTTACATTACAGCACAGTTTTGATTACATGTATGGGCTTTGTTTTGTTATATTTTATTGTACTTTTTATTTGAGTGTTGGAGAGTTGGAAGTTTCTTATTGTGAATTTGGTCAATCAGATCTTTCCTCCACAGCTCTTTCGCTATACAATCAAAATGTTCTTACATTATCTATGAACAGAAAATATAAAGTGACACTATTTAATATTTGTTGAATTACATTCAAAATTAAACATGGAATTAAATTAAACATTAAACAAATTAAGGATTCCGGGTGAACAGAGCAATGGTCGGGATCCAAACGTGCGACTCTAGACACACGTACTGTATGGTGAGCGGTGTCTCTAAGCTTGGAGGCAAACAAGCTGTGTGGTGTACAATACTGGAGTAATACGAGCAGGGCAGAATGTTCAGCAGTGTAAGTGCGCGTAGTATTTATATATATATATATTGAAGCATTTACCAACAGAAAACATGAACGGAACAAGTAATCATCACAGTATAACACCAAATCTATTAATCTTCAGGTATATTAATCTGCCCAGATACGAAGAATAAGCGATAAATAAATAAATAAATATCACCTGTTTTGGTGCAAATGAAAATGACAACAGGTGCACTGGAGAGGCAATAGCCTCTATCTTACAAGAGATTATAGCAGGGCCCTATCATTATAGTTAGCAGCTCCAGGTATGGTGAACATTGTGTTGAAAGTACTGCAATATCCAGCTCAACAAAATGTAACCATAAAGCAGGCCCCTTCACTTTTTTTCTCTGTATGTCAAACAGTGTGAGTGGCGTAAGCTTGAAAAAAATTCTGATTCAACATTGAAAAATTATCGCAAACTGTATGTCCTGTCAAGGTTCTGAACATGTGTAATCAGTTGGATTATAATACTATTAACGGTCTCTCAATAACATGCTTATTTGTACAAAACCACACCCACTTAAAGGTTTGGTCAATTGCGACAAAATGTTTTCACAAACAGGCTCTTCCTTTACATCTTTTACAGTCATTGGTCTCAAAGTACATAAAGAATGGACTATTGGTGCAGTAAAATATTCTTTAAATGTGCATACCACTGAACCAGAAGTTGTGACCCTTGGGCTTGTATTAGCATGCAAAGATGTGCCTTTTTGGCCATTGGACCTCACAGGAATTTGCCAAAAAGTATCAGAAAAATAATATTAATAATAATAACCTACAATAACAACGGTTTCACCACTATTGTGATTTTTGACTTTTCTCCCTAAACCCTAGTGATAAACCCGGTAAAAAATCCCAGTTGATCAGAGCTTTCTGAAATATTCAAACCAGCCCACCAACAACCATGACACCTTCAAAACAAAGTCAGTTTAATCATCTTTCCTCCCCATTCTGATGCCTGGTTATAACTTCAGCAGATCGTTGTGATCATGTCTACATGCCTAAATGCATTGCTACCACATAATTGTCTGATTAGATATTTGCATTAACAAGCATTTTAAAATGTGTACCTAATGTAGTGGCTGGTGAGTGTATGTACCATTGTTTCTTTGTACATGTACATAAAGCGAAAGATGAATTAATTACAGTATTACTGTTAATATCTGTCTTTTAACCCCTCGATGGGATTTTCTTTTTTCGAATCAAACTAAATGAAAACGTTGTCACAAAAAATTTAATTGTCAAAGGATTCATGCACACAATTTGATCTGTATGATTGAGTAGCAAGCAACATTTACTTTATATTGTAAACATAGCAACCCACCACAAAACTGACAGGATGACTCAATTGGGAATAAGTGGTTAGCTGGTCATATGCCCAGATTAGGACAAATTGCAGCCCTCTGGAAATCTCAGCAGTCACAAAATCAATATATGCTGCATTTTTACCTTTTGTCAGGCCTGTGTTCATATCACATAATCTATGCCACCATTTCCCAAGTAAATACTGGTGCCACTAGAACCTAAACAAGACAGGCAGCTACACAGTCAGCATTCGATATTCAACTGTTCCTCTTCCCACATCACCCTGCAAACAGCAGAACTGGTCTAACAGGTATGATAATGTGAAAACTTTTACCTGAGAATTGTATGGTATGGTAGTATCTTTTCAGGCATAGCTGCAAAGATGTTGAAAAAACGGTTCTGCTGCATTTTGCTTTTAGGAGTTTTTTTTTTAACTGTACATTTTTCATATCATTTGAGCTACACAAATGTAACAGAATTGATGACAGGTTATAAAGATTTGCTGTACATTTTAAACGATAACCGAAGTGAAGATGGATTAGAGTCAGGAGTCAATTACAGTCATGTTCACATGGATTCAGACTTTTGGAAATACATAACAGTGAAGGAAAATAATGGTAAGTAAGACAATATGTTACCTCACAAGAAATGTGGATATTCTAATATACAAATACAATATAGTTATATTTAAAACATTAGAAGTATCAAGAAATGTTACAATCTTCTAGACCAAAATCCCCCCCAAATTTAACCCATTTAATCCCAATTTTTTTCCCGGATTTAGGAAAAATCATGTGCCATTAGTAACCCTTTCAAACAATCAATTATTATTTTTTGAAAAGTTAATAGAAAAGTAGGTGAAAAAGTATGTTTTATGGTCGGTCAACATTGTGGATAGTGTGTTGAATGCTGGATTAACATATGTTGTCCTATGCAGGATCCAGCATATCTAGAACTTGACTCAGAGTGAAACTGAAAGAGAGAACAGATTTGAGTGAGGTGGGGTGAGGTGGAAAATAAATATTCAGAAAAAATGTTGTACAAAATAAATATTTGTAAAATCATACTATTTGCACACTAGTTGCCGTCAACATGTTTACTCATTCTATAACCACACTGAAAAAAATTAAGTAATTGCAAATGCATATCAATATTAGACACCTTAAAGAGGATGTATCTTTGTAAAATTTAAATTTTAACATACTTTACAAACTTTTGTCTGAGCGCTTTGATGCAGCCATCCTTTTAAAGTGGATAATTCCAAACTCACACTTTTCTAGGTTTGCGAGAAAAGTCAATTTAGAATATTAATCTACCCAAAGCACTCTAGGAAACCAAATACTTTCTTATAAAAAACGTTTTTGTGATGTTTGAGCTCACGAAGAATTCGGTTTAATAACGTACTCTCGTAGCTAAACAATAGCCTCCCACTGGAGGTAGAATGAGCAACGTACTCGCAGGCACGGAAAAAGTATGTATGGAAAAAAAATTCCCCTTTCGATATAACTGCACAGTGCAAACATACTGGCCACACGAAACACAGCGACAATAACACAGGGGCTTAAATACCCAACTAATTGGGTGCAGGTGTTAAGGATCAGGGAAGGGTGCTTTCACGGGAAACAGGACAAACATACACGATGGCCACTAGAAGGCCGGCGACGTCGAACGCTGGGGAGCCACGCGGCAGGAGGAAGGCCCGCCCCCAGGAGGCGACGTGACAAGATCCCCCCATGATGCGCAGCTCCAGCTGCCCGAGGCCGCCGGCCCCGGGGACGACTCGCTTTGTGACGCCGGGCCGCTCTGCCCAAATGCACGTGGGCCGTACATCAGGTGTTGTCTGCCCTCCGGAACCAGTCCTCCACCGCTGGCACGTCTGACGGCTCCGCGTTCCAGGGGCCCATGGGGGGTTGGTAACCGAGCACACACTGGAACGGCGTCAGTTGGGTGGAGGCGTTCTGGAGGGAGTTCTGCACGTATTCGGCTTACGGCAGGAACTCAGCCCACCGTGCTGGTTGATCCATACAATACGCGCGCAGAAACCTGCCCACCTCCTGGTTAACCCTTTCAGCCTGGCCACTGGACTCAGGATAGAACCCGGAGTTGAGGCTGACCGCGACCCCCAACTTTCCCATGAACGCTCTCCAGACCCTGGACGTGAACTGGGGCCTAAAACCCTAACGTCTCTAGCCAAAGAAGGCCACCAGTATTCACTGCCGTTATGGTCCGCCCCCTCACCCGGATGTCCAGAGGAGAGAGATGTGTGGGCCAAAAATAGGAGCCTGTCCCTCACCTCCTCCGGGACAGTGAGGAGGGTCAGGCTCCGCCCGGAGCGCGTTGCGAATGTTCGAGTCCACCCCCCACACAGTAACTAAATACTAATGTGACCGAAGGGATTAAATGGGTTCATTATGATATATTCCTATCCTCCTACCATCCTCTGCTCTTTTCATTTACTCTCCTACTTCCCTATATTCCTCTCCCTCTGCTATCCTCTGCTCTTCTCCTCTCCTTCTTCCCTACATTCCTCTCCTCCAGCTCTTCTCATCTACTCCTTTATTCTCCAACTGCTCTCCTGCTGCAATCCTTCTTACTTCTATATCCTTCTTACTTCTATATACTTCTATATGCTGCTCGCCTCCTCATCTACTCCTCTACACAACTTGGGCAGACTCCTCACCTCATCCTTTCCTCTGTTCTCCTCGTCAAATCTCCTACTAACTAATTATTTTAGTTGTCAATAAATCATTTATATGATATAAGTGTATTTTTTTTTTTTGTGTCTGGCCTAAAACCTTTTTCATTACTAAGTTATATACATCAATAACTAAAAAAATTTCTCCAAAATGCTTATCTGATCAACACTGACAACTGAGCAGTATTGGAAACATCCACTGATTTATCGCTTTGGTTAGAAAACCAGGTTCAGTTGTTCACAGGCATTTTCGGAGAGAACCTTCTGGGCTACAATGTTGGATCCAAGTAGAACAAGTATATCATGTATATCATATATGCAGAAGTATTTGTAGGCCCGTTTTTGTTAGTCAAATCACCTTTCATATCTCCAATTTCAAGTTAGCCACTCGTAGGTGCAATACGAGCTACTGTACTGGTTGCTCGCAATCGACACTGATTCGTGTGGTTGACTAATTTATATTATCGACAAATTTTAAACGTTTTTAGTTTTAAAGTTAGCTGTCACCTTTGTATCCTGCCACATGCTGTAGAAATAAATTGTGTACAAATTAAAATTGCTTTGACCATTGACTTATCTAACATCCTAATTCCAAAATGAATTGTAAGTCCTTGACTGACCAATCGAATAAACCAGAATAAATAAACCATAATAAGTCACTGGTTTGGCAAAATCTTAAACAAATTCTGGTAGTTAGACACCATTTCCAAATTGCATTCACTCTGTTTGCAAAACTCTAAACACACTTCTCACTCACTAAATTACATTTGTGATGCACTGTGATGCAAAAGTTAAACACAACTACTGGCTGAGGTGCTCCTTAGTCCAATGAAGAGGGGTTTCCACGAATGTGAGGGCGGTAAGTGACGAAGCGCCCTGGCTGTATTTTCTTTTAAACCACCGGTAGAAGTTAGTGAACCCTTGAAAGCGCTGAAGCTGTTTTCGGTCACTGGGCGATGGCCAGTCAGTGACTGCAGCCACCTTTGCCAGATCCATTTCCACCCGCCCTGGTGAAAGTATGTGGCCCAGGAAGGATATAGTGGAATGCACTCTTTCAAGCTTGACAAAGAGGCGCTCTAGTACCCGACAAACATGTGAAATGTGTTCCCGGAGGGAATGTGAAAAAATCTGAATGTCATTGATGTAGATGACGAATCTGTTGATCATGTCTCGTAGGACATCATTTACCAAGGCCTGGAACACTGCGGGTGCATTGGAGAGGCCAGAGGGGACAACAAGGCATTTGAGGTGTCCTAGCGGAGTGTTGAACAACGTCTTTCATTTGTCGTCCTCCTTGACGCGTGCAATGTAGTAGGCATTACGCAGGTCCAGTTTGGTGAACACTGAGACCTCCTGGAGAGGAGTGAAAGCGGAGCTGAGGAAGGGGCAACAAGTACTTGCGTGTAAAGATTGCGCTCAGGACGCGGTAATCAATACAGGGACGCAACGTTCCATTCTTCTTCCCAACAACAAAGAAACCAGCGCCGTGAACGACGTGAATGTATGCCATTGCAAGTATACAGACGTTCAATACTGTATTACTTGCGGTATTTACAGTATTCAATAATTTCACTGAACAAGTTGTGATTATTATACATTTTATTGCAAAATGTGTTTATTATTTACAATTACAAACATTTGTTTTTCTGTACCCTGCACGTTGTGTTCCCTATTATTTTATGTAGTGTCTAATGAATGCTCTGAAGTGTTTATATATCGACTGGCTGTGTGTATGATCTAAAAGCATTGTGTTTGAGATTAATTGGTTTTGAGGCAAGTGTTTAGTGATATCACGGATGCGGTGTGCGGCGGAACCAAAAGCAGACATTTTGTAAAGAAAAGGTGATTTTAATCCAAACAACACAAAGAGATAAACTAACACGAACTGTAAACGGAAAATGAAAGGTGCTTAATGACTTTAGCAAAAACATATAAACAACTTACAAATATTGTGTAGCATATTCACTGTGAAAAGGATTAAACAAAGGACAAACCATGAACGTTGTGACATACACAAACAATCAACCACACCTAAAGTGTGGCTGTAGCCTACCCTAATTTGCGTCAATCGGGCTAGGAAGTTTAAAAGTGGAAGATGACCTACTATACTACACATTAACACCACTGTCAGTGTATCATTTCAAATAGTATCTACTGGAACCCAGAGCCAAAAAACATACAATCCCATTCCAGCCTCTCCCTTGTCTTCTTACATTTATTTTTAGTAATCTGTTTATTACTGCAGGGTTTATGCAGGTTTCAGCATATTAAATGTAAGACCTTATAGAGACTCTTTTAATGCCACTTCAAATTTAAGACCAATTTCACAACAACACCCCATGAGAAACCCTGTTTAAAGACCAGTAAAAGTTAACATTTACACATCAATGATAGTCCGTTTCATGTTTATGTAAGGCACTTAACACCTATTGTATTTTACTGGACTTCTGAACAGTAACACACTTTTGAACTGCTTCAAAAAAAAAATCCCATCAATGTGAGTCTGTTTCTTTTTCAGAAACTACAGAGGTCAACATCCCCATGACCCCACTAGTAAAAGAAGTATTAAAAAAATGCCCAGATCAATCGCCGTTTCTTGGTACACGATTACATACAAAAATATTTACATTACATTATTACAATGGATTTTAGAATGATAGTCTAAGTGAATTTACATGTTTTTCCTAATTGGCAGTGGGTCCATTAAGAGTTGAGTTCTCTACACCTGTCAGCTTGGAAACAGTGAGAAAGGAGAACCCACATCTGCAGGTCGGAGGTCGCTACAAGCCAGACGACTGCATCGCCCTCCAGAAGGTTGCTGTCATCATCCCCTTTCGCTATCGTGAGGAACACCTCAAGTTCTGGCTCCACTACCTCCATCCTTTCTTGCAGCGCCAACAGCTGGACTATGGTGTCTATGTTATTGAGCAGGTACACCAGCAACAACACACTTTTGGAAATGTGATACTTAAATTGAAAATGTACTGCATCTCCAGCAACACTCTAACAGATTTCTATGTTTTAAACAAAAAATTGTACGGTGAAATAAACCAGTTTGCCACACTCACTCGATTTGAATGATCTAAAACGAAATATATCTGAATGAATCGAATGAAAAACAACCCGTTTCATCAAGTACTGTAGAAAAAAACAAAGAGAACCATGCCCATTCAGATTCAAATGATCCATTCAGTACCGACAGTAGAAATGGAAAAATAACATAAAATAACACAGCAGCATCATCATCAAGCAACATTGGTAAAATTAAGTAAGTTTGCTAAATGTCTTAAAAACACCAGCACCTACAAGTACAAAACATTTTATATTTATTCAATTGCCTAAAACCATGTGTCCAAAAATGCTCAGTTGTGACTGTATAATCAACCAAATACATTTATAAAGCCCTTTTTTAATCAGCCATTTTACAAAACTGCTTTTACAAAACACCCAGGCTTTGCTAAAAGGGGCTGAGACTTAGGAAGAAACCTAGAAAGGAACCATGGCTTTTAAAGAGCCACACGTCCTCTAGTAGGACCTGTGCTCACAGCCCAGCACCGTGCAGCTCGATTGGCATTCATCAAAGAACAGCAAAAATGGAACGTCTGCCATTGGCGCCTGGTTCCCTAAACAGATACTGATTCACATTGAGCACGTAAGACACCAAAACAGTCTGGAGAGGACGTGGTGATGGTTATGCTGCCTGCAACGTTATTCAGCAAGACTGGTTTTACGATGGGTTGGTGATGGTCTGTGCATAGACTTGGAGGGTCCCACAGACCTCCATGTGCTAGCAAATGCTACCCTGCTGTTAGGTGCCTGAATGAAATCCTCAGATTCATCGTCAGACCACATGATGGGGCAGTGGGCTCTGGGTTCCTCCTGGTGCAGGACAATTCCTGGCCTCATGTGGCCAGAGTGTTAGGTAGCTCCTGGATGACAAAGGCATTGATGCCAATGACTGGTCTCCAGGTTTCCCATACCTGAATTAAGAACCTTTGGGATGTTATGTACTGGTACATCCAATGCCTCTAAGTATCACCACAGGAGCTCCTTAATGCCCTGATCTAGGTCTGGATGGAGATCCCCCAGGACTCCATCTGCCATCTCATCAGGAGTGCATACAGGCACGTGGGGCCCATACACACTACAGAGTCACATTATGAGTTGATGAGCCGTGATGAAATTCACGCAAGTTGGAACAGGCTGTGATTTCAATTGTTTAGTATGATTTACAGTGCATCCAGAACTTATTCACAGCACTTGACTTTTTCCACATTTTATTATGTTACATCCTTATTCCAAAATTGATTCAATTAATTGTCTTCCTCAAAATTCTACACACAATGATAATGATAATTTTTGCAAATCTATTAAAAATGCAAAACATAAACATAAATATTCACAGCCTTTGCCATGACACTCAAAATTGAGATGCAACTCAGATGCATCCTGTTTCCACTGATCATCCTTGAGATGTTTCCACAACTTGATTGGGGTCCACCTGTAGTAAAAACCGTTGATTGGACATGATTTGGAAAGGCACAAACCTGTCTTAATAAGGTCCCACAGTTGGCAGTGCATACAGTGGAGGAAAGAAATATTTGATCCCCTGCTGATTTTGTACATTTCCACACTAACAAAGAAATGATTTGTCTATAATTTTATTGGTAGGTTTATTTGAACAGTGAGAAACAGAATAACAACAAACAAATCCAGAAAAATGTATTTCAAATAAGCTGTAAAATGTATTTGCATTTTACTCAGTGAAATAAGTATTTGACCCCTTTGCAAAATAGCACTTAGTACTTGGTAGCAAAACCCTTATTGGCAATCACAGAGGTCAGACGTTTCTTGTAGTTGGCCACCAGGTTTGCACACATCTCAGGAGGGATTTTGTCCCAGTCCTCTTTTTAGATCCTCTGCAAGTCATTAAGGTTTCAAGGCTGACGATTGTCAACTCAAACCTTCAGCTACCTCCACATATTTAGTATGGGATTAAGGTCTGGAGACTGGCTAGGCCACTCCTGGACCTTAATATGCTTCTTCTTGAGCCACTCCAAACTGGGATGAAAAAGAACTCCCTTTAAGAGAGTGCTCCTAATCTCAGCTCGTTACCTGTATAAAAGACACCTGGGAGCCAGAAATCTTGCTGATTGATAGGGGATCAAAAACTTATTTCACTGAGTAAAATGCAAATCAATGTATAACTTATGTGAAGTAAGTTTTTCTGTATTTGTTTGATTTTATTCTGCCTCTCACTGTTCAAATAAACCTACCAATAGAAATATAGGCTGATCATTTTACAAACGTACAAAATCAGCAGGGTATCAAATCATTTTTTCCTCACTGTAGCTGAGCCAGAGACAGTGTGGAGGATAGCTGGTAAATAGACTTAGACTTAAAAAACTCCTGAAACAAATTACAATGTTGTACACAGCTAGTGAGAGTGTAAAATCCAGGGGCCAAAGTGGTCGGCTGATTGTGGAGAAGAGAGCTCTAGGTTTTCCTTTGCAGGTATTTATGAGGTTGGAGTAGTAACATTGTTGCCTTCTTTTAAGCATCCTTATATTTATGCACATGTACTGTAAGACTCGAGGTGGACTGAGAGACCAGACCTTTTATTAAGCCTCTCCAGTTGACGGCCAGTAGACTTCAACAAACACAATTTAGGGGTATACCAGGGAGCAGATACAGCAAAGGAGACACACTTGGTTTTCAGAGGGGCAACAGTGTCAAGGGTAGAAGAGAGGAGTGTGTCATAATGAAATACTAACTCCTCCGCACAGGAGATTGAGAGAGCCATGCTGTTGCTAGTTTGAAGCCTTTTTCTAGAACAGTTGTGCTGACAGATTTAATGTTCCTGTATGTAATGGTCCGTTTTTGACATTGCTTGGTTAGATCTACATTTCACAGAATGGCAAAATCTAAGCCATGCACATTTGAGTGGGAACAACCTGTTGAGCATACCAGGTCCATGGCCTTTGTTAAGTGTGGGAAACTGTACATATTGTGTAAAATAAAACAAAAGAGATAGGATCTCAGCAACAAAAGTACAAACGTCAGAGTCAACATGGATGTTAAAATCCCCCAGCAATAGTGTACAAGGTGACATGGAGCAAAAAGACATGAGGATCTCTTAGAGCTCTGATAGCTCTTAAATAAAAACACAGGACAGTTTGGGTGGACGGTAGAATAAAATTATTAACCCAAAAGCCAGACATTCAAATGATGTAGCATTGGAAGTCAGGTCATTCACCTTATAGCCACTGCGGTGGATAACAGCAAGTCCACCACCTCGACCAACTGAGCGAGCTTTTTGCAGGTAATTATAGCCTGATGATGTAGCTTCATTAAGTATCAGGAAGGAATTTGGCTGCTGCAATGTTCCCATTAAGCACTTCACATCAATATCCTTTTCCATGTTCGCATTACGAATTGGTAGCGATTTATTATTGAGATTGAGTGTTAAGAATAGCAAATGAGGTGAATTAAATCTGCGTTGAATATGAGCTAGGGTGCAGAAAGCTAATGACTTTTTCCAATGCTTTCAGGGAATTCAGAATAACCCCTAGGCAAGCATTTCGGTGGATAATCGGGAGCCACACCCTCGTCCAGATCAAGTAGATATTACAGTCTACTGATCTGTTGTAAATATATTTCCTTTGCGAGCCCTTATGGCTGTATGGCAAATAATTCCCAAGTCACAATGTGCGTTTTGAGAGAATGGGGCATTTAGCCTTACACATTATCCATGTAGCAGTAGGAAATAACCATTCTGAATGTAATACAGACAGTTAAAAAATATTATCATGCAACCAGGCTAACATTTTAAAACACATTTGTTATCAACATAAAACTATAAATTATTTTTATTCACTGGTTAAAGGCAGGCTAATAAATAAACTTCCAACAGGAGAAGCGGCTGCCAAAGTGTGCCAGCGAACTTTCCGAAATAGTGATGTCAAACAGAGAAGCAGACTTGGGGCAACCTTGTCTGGTTTCACATTTGAGAGCTAAATAATCAGTATAGATGTCATTGGTGCAGACACTGGCTTATGAAGGTTTACATAAGAAGCAAACCCACATGCTAAACTGGTCCCCAATTGTCTGAAAGATTTAAGATCACAAGCTTGTCTTTACATCATAAATGTGCTATTTGTATTTATTTATTCACGGGCCGATCCAATATCCCCATTCTGTGAATCCCATATTAGGAGACATGCATTTCCTGTTCATTGCCATTAATCTAACAGTTTTAGAATATTGAAAATGCATTCTTTAATCAATATACATCTGCTCTGAAAATCAGATTGGCTCCCTTCTGATCACTGTGAACCACTGACTCTGGGTTTAATCTTCATCTCACTAGGATGGGGAAAGCACATTCAACAAAGCCAAGCTGATGAACATTGGATACGCTGAGGCCCTCAAAGAATACGACTACGACTGCTTCGTGTTCCATGACGTGGACATCATCCCCATGGACGACCGGAACACCTACCGATGCTTCAGCCAGCCCAGACACCTGGCTGTGGCCCTGGACAAGTTTGGCTTCAAGTGAGTGTCATGTCTTAGTTCCACAGTACAGTCTACTATCACAGGGGTGAAGTAAACAATGGTATTGAACAAGTCACCATTTTTCTCAATAAATATATTTACAAACAAGCTATAGACATGAATTCATACATACAAAGAAACCAAAACAAATAAACTCAGAACGTAAGTTATGTGTAATGTGAAATGACACAGGGAACAAGTATTGAACACATGAAGAAAGTGAGGTGCAAAAAGGCATGGAAAGCCAAGACAACAGTTGAAATCTATCAGTAATTAAAAAGCAATCCAGCCCCTTGTTAGTGCAAATTAATATAAGATGCTTCAGTCCCAGCTGATGGCCTACAACAAGGTCTCTTTGCCAAGGTGTCACTGTCACGGTTGTCGGTGTGAGTGGAACCAAATGCAGACATTTATACAAATAAAGTGAATTAATTTACAAAAAGAAAACAAAAGAACACGAACTATAAACTGAGTAAATTAAAGGTGCTGAAACAAGCAGCTAAAACACATAACACTAAACAAGACGAAACACCGTGCCAGGACTTCCATTTAAACATAGTATCCTCAATGAACCACAACCAGTGACAGAAACAAAGGACATATAAACACAAACACAAATTACCAAGTGCAAACAGGTGCCCGTAATGTCCGAAATTACCAAGGTGAGCTTCAAAATAAAGGTGCTCCCCAGAATACCACCACCTACCGGCACCGTGCTACTCTATACGTTACAGTCACACAAGACACATCTCATGATGGTTAAAAGCAAAGAGCTGTCCCAACACTTTTGCAACCTAATTGTTGCAAAACATAACAAAAAATAGCATGTCAATAGCACCTTTGAAAATATATTTAGTGAGATAAATGGTGACGTCTTCAATACTTATTTCACTCGCTGTATATAAATGCTGAGCAGGCCCAGTGGACCTTGATTTTGCATCAAACGTTCATTATTGGGTCAAAGATGGCAAGAGCTTTAGTCACAGCTTGCTTAGCTGGCTGCTGTTTCAATGTTGTCATGGTAATATTTTCAATTAAACACTGGGATAAATGATTTGCCCTTAACTGCATTCTGTTTTTATTTACATTCCCAACTTTTTTGTAAACAGGGTTGTAAAACTGTTTCAGAAAAAATTGAGAAAATTCGGTGCACACTTCACATGGGCATTAGGTGGTGTACACCCTCGTTTTTTTTTTGTGACACTCAATATCTTCTATATTCACTGTGGTAGAAATAGACATTAGTCACTACAGCAGACATAGCTCATGGGAATGGTGGTCATAGACCTTCTACCTCCATGATCAAAATAATTATCCTGCTAAGAAGTGGAAAGGAGGTTATGGGAGGCAAGTATAACACGAAGTATGCAGGGTTGTCCCAAAACCATTCCTGAATCACATCTTAATAGTTGAACTCAATGAGGAGCCCCAGTGTTGCAGCACCAAAAAATATGTCTAGGTCCTACCACAGCATATCGGATATGACTGCACAAATGGAGGTTTCACACACATTATCGAGGCACAGTTATTCGTTGGCCTATGATATTGCACTTAGTATCGAGTTCAGCTTCATCAAGATGGAATTGCGATGGCTCACAGCAGCTACATTTGGAGCATTGACCTTTAACCTGTTAGGGGCTGTATGATTTCCTCAAATCCCTTGCTGTCTAACCTTGTTCTATCACGAAAAAAACCCTCCGTGTTCAAGACCCTCTTATATGAATACGAGTTGTGGTCACTGCTATGCAAAATCATTTGGCAATGTATCCTGTATTTTGAATTTTGAGTAAAAAAAATACCACCTACTTAAAATACAACCGTGTACCACATTTTATAAATAAAATCTGTATTTTTATCTGGTCCATAGGCTGCCCTATTATCAGAACTTTGGTGGTGCCACTTCATTGTATAAGGAGCAGATGCTGAAAATGAATGGTTTTCCAAACTCCTACTGGGGCTGGGGAGGGGAAGATGATGACATTTTCAACAGGCAAGAAAAGTATTTTTCATACTTATTTAGCATTGCATCACTGTTGGTTGTACCTGTGTGTGTTGAGTAAGTAATGCTAACTACACACTGTAAGAGACTCCAGGTGGTGTTGTTTTTTTTTAATAGAAAGTGTTTAAGTGGTGTATTTTCCATTTTTTTCAAAATAAAAAAATGTACCCCCTAGGTTGAGTTTAAGGGGAATGACAATTTCTCGTCCAGACGGTGTCATTGGAAAATGCCGGATGATCCATCACACAAGAGACAAAAACAATGAAGTCAATCCTCAAGGGTAAAACTTTACAGCAGTTAGGTTTCCTAATAAGGATACGTTGTTCTACAACTATTCAGTAGATGTTCATAACAGCTTGATCATTTTGCCTTGCAGGGTTGAGAAAATAACTCAAACTTCAATAACAATGGATAAAGATGGCCTCAACTCTCTTGAGTATGAAGTTGTGGCAGTGCAAAAACACGTCCTGTTTACAAGGATTACTGTAGATGTGGGGGAGCCAATCTAAGAAAATACACAAGAGGATGAGAACTAAATAATTACAATTGTGTACTTGATCAAACTTGCACATTACCGATACCCAATAGTAATGTACTAAATTGTACATAAAAAAAGACTTTCGCTGAGGATCAATTAAATCTAAGCATTCTAATTGCTCGGTTCTGAACAATGTGTAGGGTCATACCAGGAAGGAAAAGCAAAACAAAAATTCAATGGTTGGTCAGTTATCAGTTATGCAATGGCCTACGGTGTCACAAGGGTGGTTCACTTGTTACCGGGTTACATCGTCATAGTAACTTCTGCTGCACACCTACTGTAACGTGCCCCGGAGCAGGATATATTAGAGATAACCGATCAACACGTGACATAGCAGGTAGACAATAACTTCCATTGACTACAATCTTTAAATAATCTAGAACATACGTTTATTGTTGTATATTAAAATGTAGGGTAGGCTGATAACAGCATCGCTGTGTGACAATGAAGGCGATTTTGTCATTCTATTACATTCATTTTTAACACCAAAGGCAAAAACTGTTACACGGCATAAGAATGAATCTAATCAACACATTTAATGGCATACACAATTGTAATTATAGTCCGATCTAGTTGTGACTTTATGGGGGGCCGTGATATTGATGTGCCTTGTGATTTCACAAATCCAAACCTACTCGAGGTCCAAAACGCCCTGGATATGTTGACCTGCTTCCATCAGAATTCATTTGTTTTTTATCTGTTTATCATCGTAGAGCTGTAAACAAATGTTTATAGGATCATAAACATATTTTAATATACTATAACAAGTAAAAACTCTACCCTCTAGACTCTCTGGTAACTTCTAAATTAGAAATTCAATGCTTTGGTTTGTATCCTAGTAATTTACCATGAATATTATTAATACAATTTAACAACCTAAAAACTATTCAGACACAGAGTAAAAGGAACTATCCCAGGTTGGCCAAATCTTTTTTTACACTTTTCAAGGAAGCCCCAATCCAGAGTTCAACCTTTTCCCCATTTGTCCGCATATACTTTTTGGTACCTTTCAAGGAAGCGCGGTAATTTTAAAATAGCACCCAACCCTTTCTTACAGCTTACATTCCCACCTTATTTCAGAACACTTTTTCACAGTTTGTCCGGAAGAACACCTTTTACCGGAAGAACGCACCCCGTTGGAACCACTCTGTAATAAAATTCCCAGACGTGTTTATGACATATAAAACACCTTAATTAAACAGCTGTACACACACACACTCCCCCTTTGACCCCCCCACCCAGGACCCCACCTCAAACCGGAAATAGGTTATTAAAATACCAGCTTGATTGGTGTTGTATTTTGGTACTGCTCTCTGATATCAAAGAACACATTCTTTCAGAAACAAAAAAATAAATATTCAGAACATCATTTTGTACCTCTGTGCAGCTCTGTGTTGATCTGAGAAAAGCAGTGGTTAGTGCAAAAACACCGGGACCACTTCACTGTTACAGTCCACTCTAAAATGTATAGCAGGCATTTGACCAAAGACGAGATAGTTGGACACAAAACAGCTGAGGGTCGGATACTGGGGAGGACACTTAAAGGATCCTTTCCAGTGCTTTTTGAATGTAAACAACTTGAATAAAAGAGCGTGATTACTTTTAATACCAGAACGGCTCAACCAGGAGCAGTCTTAAGGAGAATGCAGAAGGAGTTGTGCTCTCATTGTCTGGAGATCTCCAAAGGGCTGAAATTAAGGACATTCAGAGCACAGGAAACGACTTGTGCAACTTGTAAAACGTCTAAGGATGAACATTGAGGATGGCGGGGTGTGAGTGGAAAGTGGGTTGGCAGCTTTGGAGAAGTCCCGGTTAGATGGCAGAAACGGCAAGGTGCTGATGAGACCAAGAGCTGGGTGGCCTGTGCTGCCAGCCTGCCTCCGGAGGACCTGCTCTCCCTCACTGAACACATTATAATCTGGGAGTTCCTCTTCATGGTCATTCTAACTAATGGAAACCTTCAGCTCTGTTTTGTTTTTTCAAGCGCATTATAAGTCCTTTCTATAATGAAAAGCGCAACAGTTGAATAAAGTATTGTTATTAATGTATTGTGTTGATTTTACATTACAGCACTGTTTTGATTAAATGTATAGGCTTTGTTTTCTTAGATATTAATGTAGTTTGTATTTGAGTGTTGGAAGTTCTTTATTGTGAATCTCCCAGATCACGTTTAATATAAAATGAGCTCCAGTTCCTTGATTGCTCCACCTTCCTACTTACCTACCAACCTACCAAGAGATTATAGAAGGGCCATACGATTATAGTTAGGAGCTACAGGTATGGTAAAAAGTGTGTTGAAAGTACTGCAACATCTAGCTCAACAAAATGTAACCATAAAGCAGACCCCTACACTTTTTTTATCTGTATGTCAAACAGTGTGAATGGTGTGATCTTAAAAACAATTCTGATTCAACATTGCCCCCTTGTGGTCAATTGAAGACTTTTTGTCCTTTTGTATGTCCTGTCAAGGTTATGAACATGTGTAATCAGTTGGATTATAATACTATTAACGGTTTCTCAAAAACATTCTTATATGTACAAAACCACACCCACTTAAAGGTTTGGTCAATTGTGACAAAATGTTTTCACAAACAGGCTCTTTTTATACATCTTTTACAGTCCTTGGTCTTAAAGAATGGATTATTGGGGCTATAAAATATTCTTTAAATGTGCATACCACTGAACCAGACATTGTGGCCCTTGGGCTTATATTAGCATGCAAAGATGTGCCTTTTGGGCCATTGGACCTCAGAAAATTACGGAATAATATTAATAATAATAACCAACAATAAAAAGTGTTTCACCACTATTGTGAGTTTTGACTATTCTCTTGATTGTTGTGCAGTAAAAAATCCTAGTTGATCAGAGCTGAAATATTCAAACCAGCCCACCAAACCGTGACACCTTCAAAACAAAGTCAGTTTAATCATTTTTCCTCCCCATTCTGATGCCTGTTTATAACTTCAGCAGATCGTCATGACGATATCTACATGCCTAAATGCATTGCTGTCATGTAATTGGCTGATTAGATATTTGCATTAACGAGCAATTTAAAATGTGTACCTAATGTAGTGGCTTGTGAGTGTATGTAATTACAATATTACTGTGAATATCTGGCCTTTAACCACGCGTTGGGATTTTCTTTTTTCAAATGAAACTAAATGAAAACGTAATTAAAAAAATTTAATGGTTACAGAATTCATGCACATAATGTATGATTGAGTAGCGAGCAACATTTATTTCATATTGTAAATGTAGCAACCCACCATGAAACTGATAGGATGACTCACTTGGAAACAAGTGGTTAACTGGTTATTTGCCCAGATTAGGACAAATTGCAGCCCTCTGGAAATCTCAGCAGTCACAAAATCATTATATGCTGCATTTTGACCGTTTGTCAGGCCTGTGTTCATATCACATAATCTATGCCACCATTCCCCAAGTAAATACTGGTGCCACTAGAACCTAAACAAGTCAGGCAGCACTTGCATGAAAACAGTTTGACATTTAACTGTTCCTCTTCCCACATCGGTGTTTACCTTGCATACAGCAGAACCGGTCTAACAGGTTAGACAATGTAGATACTTGAGCTGAGAATTTTCATGTAGTAACGTTTCAGGCATTGCTGCAAAGATGTTGAAAAAACTGTTCTGCTGCATTTTGCTTTTAGGAGTTTTTTCTTTCACTGTATATTTTTCATATCATTTGAGCTACACAAATGTAACAGAATGGATTGGAGGTTATAAAGATTTGTTGTACATGTTAAAAGATAATCGAAGTGAAGATGGATTAGAGTCAGGAGTCAATTACAGTCATGTTCAAACGGATTCAGACATTGGCAAACACAAAACATTGAGGACATTTAATAGTAAGTAAAACGATGTTTTCTCACAATTTATGCAAGATGTATGGATATCTCAAACATTAGGACTAACAAGAACTTTGACAATAAACATGAAATGTTTTTAAATGCTAAATCCTATGTCATGGGTGTGGGTGTGAATGGAACCAAACGCAGACATTGATGACGTGAATATAATCTGTGAGTTTAATTACAAAACAACACGTACTGAACATGGTAAATTAAAAGTGCACACAAGGGAACACAACATGCCGGGACTTACATTAAACATGTATAAGTATCCACAATGAACCACCCCAAGCGACAGAACAAAATGACCACAAATCAACAAATGACTACAAGGCGAGTAATAGGCTAAGGTGTGTCTACTTACATATACACTGCTCCAAAAAAATTAGAGAACTAGTAATCATCACAATATAACACCATCAATGTCACCTGTTTTGGTGCAAATGAAAGTGAAAACATGTGCGCTGGAGAGGCAACAGCAAGACAATGCCCCAAAATGGGAATGGTTTTGCAGGTGGTGGTCACAGACAGCTACTCTTTCCTTATACTTGCGGACTGATTTTTCTCTAGTTTGGCAAGTGTCTGTGTCGATACTGGTAGCAATGAGGCGGTACCTGTAGCCCCATCAGGTTGCACAGGCAGTATAGCGTCTCCAGGATGACACATCCATATTTGCTGTCACAAGAAGGTTTACAGTGTCACCACGCGCAGTTTCAAGAGCATGGAGACCATACAAGGAGATGGGACGTCACAAGACTAGAGTTGGATAGTGTAGTAGAAGGGCATCCACCCAGCAGCAGGACCGGTATATGTTCCTTTGTGCATAGAAGAACAGAAGGAGTTGATGCCAGAGACCTGCAAAAGTACCTCCAGCGGGCTATTGGTGTGCTTGTTTCTGACGATTAGCATTCACAAGAAATCACTAGAACTGTTCTGCGATAGGTGCCCCACTCTCTTTACAGATAAGAGCAGGTTCACACTGAGCACATGTGACTAGCGAGAAAGAGTCTGGAGACACTGTGGTGAACGTTATGTTGCCTGCAACACCACATGCTAGCCAATGTTACCTTGTCTACTGTTATGTACTGGGAGACCCATAGTCAGACCTTACGCTGGTGCAGGGGGCCATTGACGTTATTTATCGGTGCATCTGTGATGCTGCCACACAAACACATACATACAGTGGGTGAAATAAGTATTGAACACGTCATTATTTTTCTCAGTAAATATATTTCCAAAGGTGCTATTGACATGAAAATTTCCCCAGATGTTGGTAACATCCCAAGTAATCCATACATACATACTTTATATATGTACATACATACACATACATATACCTACTATACATATAGAAACCAAAACAAATACGCTCAGAAATTAAGTTATAGGTAATAATGTGAAATGACACAGGAAAAAGTATTGAAATGGTGACATACTTATTTCACCCGCTGTACATATAAACACACATAGTTAACATGACTGCATGTTAAAATCATATAGTAATGGACCTTAACTACCAGTCCCCTAATCCCACCCCAACATCATACACCCCTAAAGCAAATTTACAACTATTTTAACATATATAAATAACAATAGTAAAAGAAATTAATGATAATAATGATGAGCCTCCCCATTACACCAGTCGATCAAAATGAATACATTTTTGAGCTTTATTTGTTCCTTGACTATCACCATTAGTTATTGCTGTAGGTAATTCTAGTACTATAACCTCCAAAACGTGGATCTCCAATCTGTTTTAACATGAGAGCTACTTATATAAAACTGGAACACTTTGCAAGCTACTTTTTTTAAGCAACAATTTTATTTATACATACATACATACATAAACAATACATTTACATATTGTTGCTATGTGCTTGACTTCTACCCTCTTACTTCCTAGTCTTCCTCTCCTCATACTTCCTTATATTACTCATATTACATACATCTCTACCTGTCCTACTTCTCTGCATTCCTCTTCCCCTGCTCTCCTTGTATACTCCCTTACTCTCCAACTTGGATAAACTCTTCTGCTCCGGAGATCCTTTACTCTCCTAGTTTTATATGTTGCTCTTCTCTTCATCCACTCTTCTCTACAGTCCAACTTGGGTAGACTTCTCACCTTGTCTTTTCCTCGGTTCTCCTCGACAAATGTCCTATTTGAGTATATTCCTGCTCTCCTCGCCCGGCCCATCTACTTTGCCACCAGTTGTGGCAAACTGTGAATTTACTAAATTATTTTAGTTATATTTAAATCATTGATATGATATAAGTGTATGTATCTTTTTAGTGTCCAGCATAAAACCTAATACTTTACTACATGATAGACATCAATAACTCTGGTAAGTGTAGAAAATGGTAATAATATTAAGAATTCGTCTTTAACACCGAACTCTCCAATAACTATTCAATGAACACTGCCAACTGAGCAGTACTGCAAACATCCACTGATTCATTGCCCTGAATAGAAAACCACTGAACTGTACCCAAGTTGCGCTCCAATTGTTAGCAGGCATTTTCTGAGAACCTGCCGGGCCACAACGTTGGCTCCAAGCTGATCAAATGATATTGCAGAAATATATTCGGGCCCATTTTTGTTATATCCATACAACTTTTTGGCTGTTACCGTCAAATCTCCTTTCATAATTTCACTTTCCAGTGAGCCACTCACTCGTTGCTGACCCATGTGGTGGACTCATTTATATTATCGACAACACTTCTCAAAGTCCGATTCTGGGCATGAGAAATGTAACACTTTTCTGGTGACAAATCCCACCACCAACTGGACAAAGATAAACTAAGTGAGTACAACAACATGTTCTAGAAGGATCACAACAACTACACGGTTCTCAATCATCCTGACCATGGCAGAACGATGCCAGGGTCAGATCACTTGGATCTACACTCATATTACAGATGAACTATGAACAGCGAGATGAGACAAGCAGATTTGTTTAAAGCGTGCTTTACACGCAATATGGAGAACCATCTAGATTTGATGACTGGAAAGGTCGGAAATATACTGAATTGAAGTGACAGGATATGTTGAGTCGTTGGTATGATCACGATGCATGACTTATTATATGGACAAGGGGAGACTTTGGTTTTTAAAGAGTCTATTGGGGGAACTAATTATGCATTTTATCATAATGTCATGTTGGATCTGTTCTGTTGGACACAGGTTAGACTAATAGGTGACCAAAACCTGATGTGTGTTGGTATCACAGCCGTAGTGGGTGTCGGAACCAAACGCATACATTCTGTGGGTGAAACTGTGAATTTATTTGAACAAAAACATAACAAACACACACTGTACACGGAAATAAAAGGGACTGTATTAACAGCAAAAACGTATAATGAAACATATAAAACAAACTGTGAATTAACTTACGTAAGAACATGTAGCATATCCATAGTGCAACTATTAAAATAAACAAACCGTGAACACGGCCGCAAACTGAGGCATAGGCACAAACAATAAACCACACCAGGTGCGGATCATGACTTAGCTTAAGTAGGCTCCCCAATCAGAGACAACTGACAACAGCGGTATCTGATTAGGGAGCCCTGAACAACCGCATTGAGGTTCCTAGAGGCACCTCGACATGGCACGTCCTGGTTGTGAGCCCGAGGCACAAAAGACGTGGCAGTTGGTAAGGATTAGACACCATGGTCAAAACAAATGCAATGCCATAAAGTGCAATGTGTCAGAGTGAGGAGTGTACATTGAGTCTTATTTACATTTAATTTAATTTAAGGAAAAATAAAGTCTCTCAGGCCAATACTTTTTATTATGTGACTTTTTGTTATTCTTTTTTTAACATACGTGTTTGAACCTTTTCCGTTCATTGGGAATTGGAATGCACTGTTATCTTGCTAGTATAATCAACATCATTATTTGTAATATGTATGAAGTTATGATTATTTGTTACATGTGGGAAGGTGGAAAAACTGATTTGGGGCATGAGAAACTTAACACAACACAATTGCTGACTAACGCTGAACAATGGACAAACAGATATGGTAGCAGTTACTGACACACCCTACACCCGGCCAACACCTCCTTGGAATCCAAGTTCCCCAATGACTTCTGGGTTGAATGGTTCTGTTCATGTATCAAACGTGGACAGAGGCCAACATAACCCATACAGTAGAATTAAATACAAGCAGTACAAATTCAAATTACTATGAACATTTCCCGATCCAACATCATAATTCCAAAGATAAATTCCTTGACTGGCTAATCCAATCACACGGTTTGAATCCAACTGGGAATGTCTTAAATAAGCTGAAGACAACACTGATGGCAGAAATGCCACAAAACAAGTAGAAACAGAGGATGGCTGCAGTACAGGCCTGGCAGAGCATCAACACAGAAGATACCCAGTATCTGGTAAAGCATATGGGACTCAAAGCAAAGGCATCAAAGTTCTAGACATGACTATGTAATTGTACACAGTGATAATCTGTCTGAACAATATGCACTCTAAATTTAGAGAACAGAAGTTCTCTAAACAAAACATTTGTGCTAAATGGTCAATTGTATTTGGGTGAAAGGAAACTGTCAGTGTTTAATTTCAAATCCAACCTGCAGGAATATTGAGCCAAAAATCACATACACTCCAGATGTTGCCTCTCCCTTGTATTTTCCAGTGGACTTTGAATTATCAGTGTTTTAAGGATAAACAAAACATCTTTTTTTTTTTTTCAGTAACTACAGAGACCAACATCCCCAAATGCCCAGATCAAGGACCATTTCTTGGTACACTATTACATACATGAATATCTACATGACATTATACCAACCTAAAATTTATTTTAGGTTGATGGTCCAAATTAATATAAATGTTTCTTCTAATCGGCAGTGGGTCCATTAAGAATAGAGTTCTCTACACCTGTCAGCTTGGACACAGTGATCAAGGAGAACCCACATCTGCAGGTCGGAGGTCGCTACAAGCCAGACGACTGTGTCGCCCTCCAGAAGGTTGCTGTCATCATCCCCTTTCGCAATCGTGACGAACACCTCAAGATCTGGCTCTACTATCTCCATCCTATCTTACAGCGCCAACAGCTGGACTATGGCGTCTTCGTTATTGATCAAGTACACCAAGAACAATGCATATTTGGAAATGTTATGTTTAAATGTAAATTAAAATGTACTGCATCTGCAGAACCACTCTAACATTACCATAATGGTTTTTTTTATCAGACTTGACTATGTTTTGAAGCATAAAGATTTAGGATGAGGGTTTCTGTTGACATCATTCAAAGACACAGAGGAGTTTATACTGGCAAAATTAAGTAATTGTGGATTTTTTAACAATATCATAACCTACAAGTACAAACCGTTTTATATTTACTCAATTGCCTAAAATCCATTCCATTTGGTGAATCTAATATTATTGCACATACCTGAGCAGGGCCACCAGTTCTGCAGATCATGAGGAGAGATGTATTTCCTGTTCATTGCCATTAGTAAATGAGTCTTAGAATATTGAAAATGCTTTCTTTAAATACATTAACTTTGAAAATCTAATTGCCTCCCTTCTGATCACTGTCTACAATTGACTCTGGGTTTAATCCTCATCTCATTAGGATGGGGAAACCCTGTTCAACAGGGCCAAGCTGATGAACATTGGATATGCTGAGGCCCTCAAAGAATATGACTACAACTGCTTTGTGTTCAGTGATGTGGACATCATCCCCATGGACGACCGGAACACCTACCGATGCTTCAGCCAGCCCAGACACCTGTCCGTGGCCCTGGACAAGTTTGGCTTCCAGTGAGTGTCATGTCTTAGTTACACAGTACCGTCAACTATCGCCTAGTTCATGCATGGGTAAAGTAAACAAAAGTACTTAAGTATTAAACAAACCTTGGCGAAATCGTACTCGACCAAGTGAGATACAAAGACATACCTCCTTGAATAAAGTACAAAACAATAACAAGTTTGCAAAACATTTATTTCAGTTTTGTTTTCAGACGGAAAGCTAGGTCTTTAATCACAATCAAATATGAAATAAAATGAAACAATTTTGCAGCAGTACCTGGGATGGTGACATTTGGGCAAATCCAAAAAGGTATTCTCTAACTTTAGCTAGGAAATGAAAGAATAGAGAAACACAAGAGAAAATGATTGCATGCCTTGCGCATGAACCACTACAGAAAATAAAAGATACCACCTTATAATCAGAATCTACATCCATGTTGACCAGTTGTCTTTGTCACTAAGATATGTAAATAAAACTGGGCAAAGCTGTCCACTGCCTGTGCTGAAGCTGTCCAGTGCTGGGGCTGAAGCTGTCCAGTGCTGGGGCTGAAGCTGTCCAGTGCTGGGGCTGAAGCTGTCCAGTGCTGGGGCTGAAGCTGTTCAGTGCTGGGGCTGAAACATTCCGTGATGTGCTTGTTAACTCGTTTAAAGAACTTGGGCTGTATGTGACCCACATCAGAGGGCAAGCATATGATAGAGCAGTTACAATGTCTGGCCACATCTCAGCTTTGCAGCAGAGAGTAAGAGTCATGCACTTCCAAAGCCAAGAGGTTACTTGGTACGATGGAAACCTTTGAGTTCACATTCATGCTGACATTACGGAGTATTGTCTTCCAGAAGACATGTGTGCTTTCCAGCCATCCCCAAAGGGAATCCATCGGTTTGAACACAGCCCTGGAGCTGATCCAACAACTAAGAAAGTGAACAGAAAAGCTTGCGAACAGATGCAAAATTCCAAAATATGGAAGCCATGGCTAGGGATATAGCAAAAAACTGTGGAACTGCTGTGGAAGACAGAATACGTCAAGTCACGAGTGAGGAAGGGGTATTCAGTGAATCAGAAGAGAAGCCAGCTGCCAAATGCAAGAGCTTCAAAGTAAATGATGTTTTCCATGTACTCAAAGCATTTTCAGGCCCTCACTCCCAAGCATTACTTTGACATGAACTCAGTTGAAATGGTAAATGACTTTGGCGCTGAATTACAGTGAGGATGTTTCGGGAGCACTGACAGACAAGTACTGCTCTCTTAGTAAAAGAGCTTATTTTCCGATCAAAACAAACAATCAACACGTCAGTTATTATATTTTTGAACTGCAAATGACATGGACAGATTTTTCCCAAAACTAGCGTTGTTGTTCAGGGTTTATCGCTCTCGCTATCTCGCTATTCCCGTCAGCAGTGCACAGGCAGAGCAGTCTTTCAGCCACGTGACAAAAATATGCTTGCGTGCGACGATGACAGAGGAGCGCCTCACTTGCCTTGCACTTTTTATTGAAAGAGACATTGTCGACTGATGTTGACAAAGGGATAGACAAATTTGCAAAAATGAAAGGTGAAAACGCTGCATTATGATTTGACCTGGGAGGTGTTGGGACATTCCCCAAAAATACTGTTCTTGAATAATTCATAATAACAACTCATTTTGTATCTTTATAGGCTACAATAGTGATATGGCTGTTCAAGTTATTTATAGCAGGCCTAGTCTACGGATTCATTGAATAGGTTATTTTGTTGATCGTTAGCCTGCAATGCAATTGAAATGTTTTCATTGACTGTTTGACCACTAGAGAAATTTGTTGAGGTTATGCATTTCTTAAACTAATAAACATGCCATTATGAGTGCATATTTATTTTAAGGTGGGCCTAACTACTACATTTTACTTGTAACTGGTGGAACACCTTTATGTAGCGTAAAACAAGCTTATGTTCCTAATGGTAGATAAAAATAACTTCAATAATTGGGTAGGGATGTGGGGGCACCGGTTTAGCCTCACACTCATTGGATTGAACTCTTTGCTCCGCTCTTGATTTCCTCATTTGCCTTGCTGTCTATCTTGTTCAAAGAAACCTGTATTTTCTGTATTTAGAGTTCAGAAAAATGGCCACCTACCATAAAGATATTTTACTTAAAATCTGTATTTTCATCTGGTCCATAGGTTGCCCTATAGTCAGATCTTTGGAGGGGTCTGTTCTTTGAGTAAGGAGCAGATGCTGAAAATTAATGGTTTTCCAAACTCCTACTGGGGCTGGGGTGGTGAAGATGATGACATTTTCCAGAGGCAAGAAAAGTATTTCTCATACTCATTTTGCATAGCATTACTCTTGGTAGAACCTATGTGTGTAGAGTAAGTAATGCTAACTACACATTGTAATAATTTAACCTAACACCTTTTTTGGAAGACCAACTGTTTAAGTGGTGCATTTCCCTATTGGTTCCAATTCCCATAATTTGTTTTTCAATAGGGTAAAAAACAGAGGAATGTCAATCTCTCGTCCAGACAGTGTCATTGGAAAAGGGCGGATGATCCGTCACACAAGAGACAAAAACAATGAAAACAATCCTCACAGGTAAACCAGTTAAGTTCTCAAACATGGTTAACTTGTTTTACAACAAATTGTTAGACGTTAATGGCAGTTGACCATTTTACCTTGCAGGTTCGATCGAATAGCTCACACATTAACAACAATGGATGAAGATGGCCTCAACTCCCTTGAGTACAAAGTTGTCACAGTGCAAAAACACATCCTATTCACCAAGATTACTGTCGATGCGGGGAAGCCAATCTAAGAAATACACAAGATGGGAACTAAATGTTCATATTTTATCAAACTTGCACATTAACAGATATCCAATACAAATAGACATTAAAACTAAAATTATAATAAAGAAGTCTATTTCCTTGTCCAGAAGACAAGTTCAACTATCACTTTAAATGCACCGTTGAAGAACTTTGCTTCAAGAAGTGCTGAAAAAAACATCATTCACATCAGCCCAAAAGGGACACCTGAGTGAAAGTAAAAGTCTGAACATCCAAGAGGTGCTGTATGGTTTATTGGGCAAGGATTAGTATTCTTCTTTAAAGTGTAACAATGACAAAGTTACCTTCAAGCGCTGCTGCCATAAATCGTGAGGTTCCAACACGGTAATTACCACTTATTTTAGTCAGTGCTTATTTA
The DNA here is from genome assembly GCA_016801125.1 of Novumbra hubbsi. Taxonomy (NCBI): domain Eukaryota; kingdom Metazoa; phylum Chordata; class Actinopteri; order Esociformes; family Umbridae; genus Novumbra; species Novumbra hubbsi. The sequence continues at coordinate 32,214 of JACXGK010003681.1, forward strand.
GTCTTTCAGTTGAAAGGATAGTGTTTACCATTGACATGCTACTGACATTTTTCCTTTACATGGAACACCTGAAGTTGCACTGGGACAAGTGTCCATTTCTCACATTAGACTCATTTAGGTGAGTTTAATCGAACAATTGCACAGCTACAACCATCAAAACAATTCGACAGTGGTGGAAGTTGTTTTAAACATTGTTTGCATCAATAGACAACACATTTATTCAATCTACATTGAATAATCTACTTTTGTTCATATAACTAACTGTTCCGGTTGCCATGGCACCTTTATAGAAGCTTAGGCGGATTGCTCTGGAATTTTAGTAGCTTTTAACTGATTTATGTAATTGTCTGAATATCCTTGAATAACTTTTTCTTCCAATGCTGATAAATCGTTTTTATTCCAATGCTGAAATTTCTTTTTTTAACCATAAAAACTTTACTGAAATTTTACTTTTCAGCTCATTTTAGCTAGTTGATTGATTTCTTTTGAATTTTTGTACTGAAAATCTGCACCTATTACCAGATCAACAAAGGACTGAAATGAAGAACATTTTGATGAAGTATTTCTTTATAGTTTTGGGAGCCCTGAATAATTCTGTTAGTGATGAGCCCGGGAAACAACATGTGCGAAAAAAGACAACCATCAAGAAAGGGTGTGAATGGGAAGTGGATCAGCAGTTTTGAAAAAAGGATGGCTAAGATGGCAAGGTGCTGCTGTATCCAAGAGCTGGGTGAGCTGTGCTGCCGACTGCCTATGGAGGACCTGTTCATCTCCCTTAGTCCGGTCATTTTGACCACTGAAAATCTTCAGCTCTGTCAGAAAGTTAACTACTCTACCGCAGTCGTTTTACTTTTGCTTTTTCAAGCGCTTGGTGATTATATTCTATAAAAGAAGCGCTGTAGAAGTTGAATAAATTATTATTATAGTAATACCTTGTGTGGATTTCTTGTGTTGAATTTTTAGGCTTTGTTTTCTTGGACATTAATTTATGCACTTTTATTTGAGTGTTGGAAATTCTTTATTGTGAATCTTCCAGATGTCAACATTAAAGTACAATGAGCTCCACTTCCTTGAGTGACCAATTGATTTGTTCATAGGATTAAATAATTGATAACATGCTCTCTTACTTACATTACTTACTTACAAAAGTTCTTACATTCTCTATAAACAGTGATTCTATCATTAATGTTTGTTGAACTTGTTGAACGTGAAATTAAATAAACATGATCTGATTGGGGATGTGCATATTGCATTGAAGCATTTACCAACAGAAACCTGCACAACCTGTTTGTTAAGTTCATTAGATAAAGCAGCAACCATTCATTGGTAAACAGACGTGTCTGTTTGTGATTCTAACATACTTTAGGCCACGTACTGTTGTTCAAACGACAGAACACACAACGCATTGACAATCGTTAGGGTTGTTTCCTTACTTTCACCTCAGTACTACAGTACATGAAGGAGTGAAAACTCACTGTATATGGAAATAAAGCTCACACTCATTGGAGTAGGTGTGGCCATTAGAGCCACATTCTGGTTGCAAAATGTCAATGCAAATAAAAGGTTCCACCATTTCACCGCAAGAATGGCTGTAAACCATTTTTTATATATAAGATCATGGAATCATGGGTCAGTTTTACATTTCACACATTAAAGTTCAGACTTTAAGAGGGGAAACTGATCCTGCATCTGTACCTACATTGGAATCAACAATTTGTTTTGAATGTAAAATCAGTAGTATGTGGTCTGGTTTAACTGTTCTGGACCATGGTGTATTATGTTGACTACAGAAAGAAGGCCTCATGAATATGAAACTGCTAATGAGGATCTTAAACCAAACTAAATAGACACTTTGTTTGTCTATGAATCAGCATTTGCATCTACTGAACAACAGATCAGCCTTACCTTTCTGCCACATCCAGAACTCCTTTTTGCATGTTATGTTACAATGTTATGTAACAATGTTTTCTTAAAATCATGATTCAAATCGATTCATCATCTTATGTATTATAATACATTTAATGGGTATACCAGGCCACATAGTGATAACAGCTTTGAAATGAACAGGCTCCATTTTGGTGGCTGCATCAAACTTTCCACCCAGATATTAAACACCACTCTACTTCCTCTAGATAAAACATATTTATCTAATTTATACCAAATATAGATAAATATGAATATCAAATTGATGCAGCATCTCACACAGCAGAATTACTAGTTTTCCAACCAAGCAAAGTGTCACTTGGCACTGATTTAGAAAATAAGAAAAAATTATTTTAGTTAAGGATAGTGATCATATGAAGCCATTTATTATCACATTCTTTATAAATCATAATGATAACAGAAATCACCCAAATGGCCCGGTTCAAAAGTTTACATACCCTTGAATGTTTGGGCTTGTTACAGACACACAAGGTTACACACTTAGGTTAAAATGGAAATTAAAGGTTTATTTCACACACCTGCAGCTTTTAAAATGTCAATTAGTGTCTGTGTATGAATAGTCAATGAGTTTGTTCGCTCTCACGTGGATGCACTGAACAGGCAAGATCCGGTTCCACGGAGGGCCGAGTGTCTGCAGGTTTTTGTTTTTTCCTGTAAATTAGTTCCAGGTTCAGACCTAAATAACCAGATGAGGGTAGACCTAACCAATCAGTGACATAATTAATCAATCTAGTACAAGGTGAAAGTGAAAACCTGCAGACACTCTGCCCTCCGTGGAACTGGTTTGAGACCCCTGGTTTAGATACTGAGCCATAGGGAGCAGAAAACAACTGTCAAAAGACCTGAAAAGAATATCATTGACACGTCTCCCTCTAGGGACGTGCCTCCATCTCGGTGTGTGGTATTGTTTTGTGTGGTAATTTTAGTTGCCACCATTCATGTTGTCCTGTTTCCCATGTCCTGTGAAACTACCCCTCCCTAATCATCAACAGGTGCTGCCTGTTTACCTGGTATATAATCCCTTCTGTTTCGTGTCTCAGCTTCCGTTATTGTTGTATGTGCAGCAGGAGCCACACGTCATCCCTCAAAGGCTGGAGGACTTCTGTGGCCTTGTTAGTTTCTGTGCTCTTACACCCTACCATTTGCTAATGCCCTGTGTGGGTACTGAACATTTTATGGTTCATTTTGAGTGCCTGTGTGCAACACCTTTATTTTTATTTGTTTTCCTATGGGAGTCGAACGTGCTACTAATAAATACAGCCTTCAAACCGCGCCTGCAGTTTGGTTCTCATTCCTCACCACTGTCACAATCATCCCCACTGTGAAGCATGGTGGTGGCTCACTGGTGTTTTGGGGGTGTGTGAGCACTAAAGGCACAAGGAATCTTGTGAAAATGTATGGCAAGATGAATGAAGCATGTTATCAGAAAATACTGGCAGACAATTTGCATTGCATGGGACGCTCTTGGACTTTTAAGCACAACAATGACCCTAAGCACAAGGCCAAGTTGACCCTAAGCACAAGGCCAAGTGGTTACAGCAGAAAAGGGTGGAGTGGCCATCACAGTCTCTTGACCTTATTATCATCGAGCCATTCTGGGGAGTTCTCAAACTTGCTGTTCATGCAAGACAACCAAAGAATTTGCATGACCTGGAGGCCTTTTGCATAAACAAATGGGCAGCTAGCAACCCGCAAGAATGTGGGGCCTCATAGACAACTATTACAAAAGACTGCATGTTGTCATTGACGCTAAAGGGGGCAATACACAGTATTATGGACAAAGGGTATGCAAATGTTTGAATAAGGGTCATTTAATTTTTTTCTTCGTTGTCATGTTTTCTTTTATGATTGTACCATTCTGTTATGACCTACAGTTGAATATGAATCCCATAGGAAATTAAAGAAATGTATTTTGCCTGCTGACTAATGTTTTCGTTAATGATGGCAGAATGAAAAACAAAATACAGAAAAAAGCATTTCAAATAAGTTTTTTACATAGTGAAATGAGTATTTGACCCATTAGCAAAACAGGACTTTGTGGCAAAACCCTTGTTGGCAATCACAGAGGTCAGACGTTTCTTGTAGTTGGCCAACAGGTTTGCACACATCTCAGAAGGGATTTTGACCCACTCCCCTTTTCAGATCCTCTCCAAGTCATTAAAGTTTTGAGGATGACGTTTGGCAACTCAAACCTTTAGCTCCCTCCACAGATGTTCTATGGTATTAAGGTCTGGAGACTGGCTAGACCACTCCAGGACCTTAATGTGCTTCTTCTTGAGCCACTCCTTTGTTCCCTTGGCCGTGTGTTTTGGGTCATTATAATGCTGGAATACCCATCCACACCTCATTTTCAATTCCCTGGCTGATTTGACGGTACATGGCCCCATCCATCATCTCTTTTATGCAGGAAAGTTGTCCTGTACCCTTAGCAGAAAAACACCCCCAAAGCATAATGTTTCCACCTCCATGTTTGTTGGTGGGGATGGTGTTCTTAGGGTCATAGGCAGCATTCCTCCTCCTCCAAACAAGGCGAGTTTAGTTCATGCCAAAGAGCTAGATTTTGTTCTCATCTGACCACAACACATTCACTCAGTCCTCTGAATCAATCAGATGTTCATTGGCAAACTTCAGACGGGCCTATATACATGTACTTTTCTTGAGCAGGGGGACATTGTGGGTGCTGCAGGGTTTCACTCCTTCACGGCGAAGTGTGTTACCATTTGTTTTCTTGTTGACTATGGTCCCAGCTGCCTTGAGATAATTGACAAGTTCTTGGCTTATTCCTCACTGTTCTCCTGATCATTGAAACTCCACAAGGTGAGATCTTATATGGAGCACCAGACCGAGGGAGATTGACAGTTATTTTGTGTTTCTCCCTTTAAGACAGTGCTCCTAATCTCAGCTCGTTACCTGTATAAAAGACACCTGGGAGCCAGAAATCTTGCTGATTGATACGGGATCAAATACTTATTTCATTGATTAAAGGCAAATCAGTTTATAAATTATTTGAAATGCGTTGTTATGGATTTTTTTTTGTTATTCTGTCCCTCACTGCTTAAAGCAATCTACCATTAAAATTATAGAATGATCATTTCTTTGTCAAGGGGCAAACATAAAAATTCAACAGGGGATAAAATATTGTTTTCCTTCACTTCATTACCAATTCTCTAAGGGTATTGTGAAATCTGAATGTTTCTTCATGGATGATTTAGCTTAATATTGTACTGTTGACAGTGTGAAATATGTAATGATATTTTAGTTATGGGTAAGTTTAATATTATACTGATGAAGTAGACATTATAGGTCCATGGCCCCGAGATTAAGGCGAGGACACTGTGCTCAGTAAAACACGCTATCTGACACAGAG